>JAPWDM010000001.1:66284276-66354238 GCA_035578155.1 Brachynemurus nebulosus | reverse complement strand
ATAAGTTAAAAAATTTCATTAAAAGTTTTTAAAAAAATATTCTCTAAGAAAAATGTTATGCATGCAGTTTGTATCAACATGTCCAAAGCCACATTCGTATTCGTACATCATAAAATTTGATAAATATTTTTATATGTTTCAAAAATGAATTACTTTATTTTTAAACTTACAAGTATATTTACGTAGGTATGTACCTTTATTTTAAATGAACATAAAATTTAATAATCCTTAAGGTCAATTTTTTGACTTCTTTTCCGAAAAAAATAAAAAAAATTTAACAGAGTTCAAAAAATGGATTATTGATCTATGGTCCAGTGAAATTAAGGCTGAAATCGGGAAATCGGGGTATACGGATGAAAATTGGAGGGAATGTTCTCAGAGTCACTAAGAACAATTCCCCCTATGAAAAAAAAGTGCTCTGATCCCGGACAAGGGTAGAAACAACCCCTAAAAAGTTTATTTTCCAATTATCGCGCGAAGTGTGCGAGATATGGAAAATATTTTCAAATAAAAATTGTAGATCTTTCGATTCTACAAAAAAAAAGTATACCACCCTCTTACCCTTATCTCTAATAGTTTGCGGAGAAATCATCCCCGAAAAAAAAAGAAAAACAAATTTTTTTCACATAATTCCAATATTTTTAAACATTTGGAGAAAAAAAGTATTCTTGGCATTTTGCTCGAAAGTATATATTTCTCGACTTAGCATCAAAAACTGAGTCGATTAAAAATATTTAAATTTTCAATTTTTTCAAAAATCGATACAGGGTGTTTTACGTAATGTTAAAATAAAAAATTTATTTTAAACTTTACTTCACCCTATTTTAACCCTTATCTATAAGAAAAATATCCACACAGTGTTTTATATTGTGTTTATTATTTTTTATGCTACATTTTTATTCTTTTAATTTAAAAATTAACTACAAGGGGCTTAAAATGGGGGTATAGTTATTTAAAAAATTATTTTTTGAATATTGTTTAAGTTGATTGAGAATATTTAATCTTTCGATTTATTTTAAATACGTGGGTTTTTAAAAATACAATTCATAATTATTTTTTTTTTTTTGTAATTAATTTAATTAAACTTTTTCGGGCACCTAAAGCACCTTTAGCACCTAAATTTAATTTTTTCTCTAAAAATAAAAATTAAAGGTACAGTAATCATTTAGAAATTTTCTTATGTACGACTACTGCTACTATCTACATCCATTGGATCATCTGATCTTACTTCTTCATTGTCGTCATTCATTTCTTCGTCAGTGTCGTGATCAAAGTTTTCATCTTCATCTTCGTCTCCTTCGACTTCATTATCATCTTCCGGTTCGTCATTACCTTCATTTTCACCTACTTTATTATCGTTCATCGGTTCTGGATCATCTTCATCTTCACTGTCTTCGTCGATTCTATTCATGTTTATTGTTTTACGATTTGAACAACTCTCTCCGTTGCACTGTTTACACAGGTTGTTGCATTCAAGCCCTGTCTTCCTGCAGGAACACTGTCTTGTTCAATCCCCCGTACAACTACAGTGAATTAGCTTTAGCAGGCCTTCAGGTGCTGGTTTCTCGGGATTTGAAACTAGGATCAGCATTATTTGTATTCTCTTCCACCCCCACTGTTCTGCATTCAATGAACGACCCAGCCATAATTGGATCTGATAATAGACTCTTTTTACATGTTCCATCAATGCAGATTTTGTCGGTGGTAATGTCGCAAGTAGCATTTCTGTTTTAGATGATGTTACAGCTGTTTTGTAACATTCATATCTGAGTGATTTCATGTCTGTTGATATATTTTTTTTTTTATTGCGGTATAAACTATATATAATTTTTTCAGCAACGGGATATAGATTTTCAATGCTTTCATTTTCATTGTAAAATATTGCTACTTGTTTCTTTAATTCCATATCTGATTTGAGTAATTTAACAATTTTGTTCTTCCCTTTCTTGTATAATGCACTCGTTGAGTCACATCCCGCGAATGCATGTGCGAATAAAATTATTGATTTAATTGCTTTCTGATCCCTCACCGAATATAGCACGTCTTTGGATTTGTTACCAGCAATTTTAAGAAAATGATACCGATGAATTTCTGGAGCTAATGCTACCAATAGGATTAATAAACCCACATCGTTTCCGACAATTGTAATTACCTCATTTGTTGACTCACAAGTAAAGGTCCCGAAGCCGGACCTATCGATTTTGATGAAACTTAAATATGTTGTAGAACACTAAAAACTAAGGGACACGTATTTTTTTTATCTGCGAAAAAACGGTTTGAAGGGGTGAAATCGCCCTCCAAAAATTGGGGTAAAAATTTAATTTTTCAAATATCTCGAAAACAGTAAGAGATAGAGCAAAAGTTTAAATTGGCGATATTGCTCTTTTTTAAAGAGCTATCTATTGATATACAATTTGTTCAAATTACATCAACAGGGGTCGTTGGGGGTTAATTTTGCAAAAAGGGGGTGAAAAATAAACAATATAAAAATTTTGTTTACAGATTTGAAATCTACGCCAAAAAATCTAATTGACCTGTTTTTGCTCAATATCCTCATATTAAGTCTAGGGGTAGTTAACTAGAGGGTGACTATGTCGAATAGTCGTACAATTTGGGTATTTCAAGAAGTTCTTCTTCATGGAAAATAGCTTAAGACAATTAGAATAACGTAGAAATGAAATTCTCGAATTGAAAATTGAGTTTGAGCAACATAGGAGAGGGGGTGAGTCACCCTCTTAAATTACATATTAGTTAACATACACTCATTTTTAATATTAACACACTGACAGTGGGTAATAATGTTACAATAGATGGTTCTGAAGTTAGACTATCGTATGTAAGGTTTTTATTAGGTTTCGTTATTTTAGGTTAGGTTATGTAATTTTCGGTATCGATAATTTTCGATAAGGAAAACTATAATATCCATTAAAAAACAAACCTAATAAAGACCTTACATATGATAGTCCAACTTCAGAACCACTTATTGTGACATTATTTTACCCACTATCAGTGTGTTAATAGCAAAAATTAGTGTATATAAACTAGTATGTAATTTAAGAGGGTGACTCACCCCCTCTCCAATGTTGCTCAAACTCAATTTTGAATTCGAGAATTTCATTTCTACGTTATTCTAATTGTCTTAAGCTATTTTCCATGAAGAAGAACTTCTTGAAATACCCAAATTGTACGACTATTCGACATAGTCACCCTCTAGTTAACTACCCCTAGACTTAATATTAGGGCATTGAGCAAAAATAGGCCAATTAGATTTTTTGACGTAGATTTCAAATCTGTAAACAAAATTTTTATATTGTTTATTTTTCACCCCCTTTTTGCAAAATTAACCCCCAAATTTTAACCCCCAACCACCTCTGTTGATGTAATATGAACAAATTGCATATCAATAGACAGCTTTTTAAAAAAGAGCAATATCGCCAATTTAAACTTTTGTTCTATCTCTTACTGTTTTCGAGATATTTGAAAAATTTAATTTTTACCCCAATTTTTAGAGGGCGATTTCACCCCTTCAAACCGTTTTTTCCGCAGATAAAAAAAAATACGTGTCCCTTAGTTTTTAGTGTTCTACAATATATATATATATATATATATATATATATATATATATATATATATATATATATATATATATATATATATAAGTTTCATCGAAATCGATAGGTCCGGCCTCGGGACCTTTACTTGTCAGATAGCTGCAGAGCTACGTTGACGATCAAACGGTCAGCATTTTCGGCGGCTACTTCAGCTCTTACTCTTTTCTGTCGAAGATACGTAAGAAACTTTTCAACTAATTTTACTTTATTCCCAGTGTTTGACAAAAATTTTGTCTGCGTCAAAGTGTTTACATTGTCTTGCACGATGCAAATATCAGCACCCATATTTCTCTCCTTTCTTCTGTATCGCTCGTATGATTTTACTCCAATTATGTCATTATAGTACCCATCGAAAACAACTGTTACGTTTTTACCGTAATGTCTTTTTAAAAATGAGTAATACAATTCAAAAATTTCGCCAAAAGTTCGACTATGAGGCCAAACTACGTGATGCAGTAACCATCCACCATCAATAACGACAGGTGTGTCCTTAACGAAAATTTGTTGTCCACCGCATGGTTCAAAAAGTTAATAAATTGCGCTTTAGCTGCTTTGCGCATAAGGCCTTGGTCATCAAATAGAGCTAATGGATACGGTGACAATTCATATTGAAATGCTTCACGTAGTTTCTTCTCATCTTGTTGAATTGCTATATGTATTCTTTGGAATAACGTTAACGGATTTATTGTAATGCTTATATATCCTCGAAATGTAGTGATTTTGTTTGGAGTAAATTCCGGACCTTATGCAATTTTGATAATGACAACTGTAGAGTTTTTCCAACCATCATTGCCATTCCTTTTTCACCAACTTCATATGCTTTGTGGCAGTTGATGTAATCGTTTCCTATAATACCTGTTGATAAGGATATTAATGTTATATAGGGTGCAAACGGATAGTGTTGACGTAGCCATAGAAGCAAACTTGTAATGTGCGCTTCATCTATATCCATTTTGCTACGTAACAAATGTGTGCTGCTCGCTATTTCCTGTTTTTAAGTTTGTATAATTTTCAAAATTTTCCATTATGCTACAAGCTGCTGACATTCCCAATAAATAGCGAACAACGACACCTGGTGTGACTCCTCTTCCCTGTTTTAAATCAGTTCCGAAGAATCGATTTAAGGTCTGTTCAATTATCATGTCAGACCAAACACCAGACCAAGCCTTATCACTGCGTCGTACTGTGAAAAAACCCTCTTTCGTAAATTGATCATATTCAACTGGATCCATTTTTAATTCTAAATCTATCATGTTCTGCAAATACATTTGAGCATTTTTTGCATAAGCAAAGTGTCCAGAGGCGTGGAATAATGCAACATTTTCTTCACACTTTTTAAATGTAACTCCCAATTACCTAATCTCTCGGCTTCAATAAATTGAAGAGTTACGGAAACTGACTCAATATACTGCGCCCACAGTTGAGCAGTTGGATTACCTTTTGATATTTGGGCTAAGTATGCAATAAATTCGTCGGTTAATATAGAAATATTGTTATCCGTTTTAAATTGTTGCAATAATGGTGGATTATTTTGCCAGTCACTGAAAGTCAATTTCATATCAGGGTGTCCACAGTCCATCATAAAAAAAAAATCCCTGACTTCTCCCTGACTTTCCATGACTTTAGGTTCGATTTTCCCTGACCATTACTTTTTTATTTCCCATTAATGGTTAGAAATATAAATGTCCAAACACACGATTTTTATTTAAATTTTAATACATACCTACATAATTTTTTATTTTATCGAATAGATACGTGTGAGACTGAAATTAAGGGATTGGGTAAAGCTAAATTAACTACATAAAAAACTATTTAAACAAAATTATTATTTACGTATTGGCCCTGAATGCGGTAGTTGACACTATCAAAAATAAATTGCAAAATTATTTAAGGTACTATTAATTAGCGAGTGAAGTTAAAAAAAAGACTCTTCAAATAATTTTTTTTTTAAGTGAAAAATGTATTTTTAGGGAAATTTTTTTTTACATATGGTAACTTAGGGTCTATATTTTTCACTAGTACAGAGGGCGTTGAAGTTGACGTAAAAAATGACGTCACAAAAATGAAGGTTAGTGTTTTCACATTCAAATAAACAATTAAAAATTAAAATAAAATTTTATGTTACTTATTGAATTAATTTAAAGAAAATAAAAATATCCGTGAGTCTTTATTATAATTTACGTGATATATTTTCGTGAACATAATTGTGAACATAAACATTTTTCTTCATTTACAATCATTGGGAAATATATTATCACCTATTTTCCCTGACTTTCCAGAACATTTCGTGAAATCCCTGATTTCCCTGACGCTTAAGAGCTTCCCTGACTTTTCCCTGACCTTCCCTGACGTTCCAGAATGTGGGACACCCTGCATATTATTTGTGCATAACGTGTAATTTTCAAATTTATTACAACCTTCTTTCTTCGAGTTTATACTTTCACACACTAAAATACCAAGAGTCGTAAAAGTTAATATATGAGCTCTTACGGATCGACTGTATGCATGTCCGGACATCATTTTTTTGGTTGATTGTTGTGCATAAATGATAGACCACAAATCATCTAAACCACTTCCTGCCATAATGTGTCCTATTGCTCCGAGATAGGCCATTAACAAGTGAAATCCACCCAATCGGACCACTATTTTATCAAAGTTTGACTCACTCAATTATAATACTCTAGAATGAGCCTTTAAATAGAGTGGTTGGTCATAGGTTACAAAACATGTTCCTAGATTTTGTTTCAGAAATTCGTCTAGTGCATAGTGTAAAGATGTATTTAAAAGTCGTTAGATTTGAAGGTGGTTCGTTGATGAATGGTAAACAGACGATATGAGATGTACAGTGATCCATTTGTCTTGATATGACTTCCATGAATCCTCTCCAAAATGGTAATTTTGAGACCTGGAGGTATTTAGCCCATATGTAAGCGCCATAGTGTCGTGGCAAAAATGATGGTGAGGCAAGATCCATAGATGACACTGATTTATATTCGAAATCCATTAAATTTGACTTATTTACTGATGAATAAGGAATCGTTCGTATTTGTTTCTGTTGAGCTAAAGTTGATGCAACTGGCATTTTCTTTAACTTTTTGGTATTGCCTTCGTAACATACGTTATAAGATGGAGTGTAAATTCCAATACCTCCAAGACAATGAAAGGTTTCTTTTCCATCAAGAGTACTAACATTGTGGTCAATATTATCGAAAACGTACTGCACGAATGAATCCTTAGGGTCGAATTTAGTTGGATGTATGATTGTTGATGCTTCATACAGTTGAAGAGCTTTATAAGAAGGACTTACTCCTAGCTTAGACAATAAATCAATTATTAATTTCGATCCACTTTTTCTATACACATATGTACCAACAGCTAATTGCAGAGTTGAGATAAATGACCTTGGTCTTGAAATGGAAATAATCGAATGGGCAATGGTGTTTTTTTTTAGCTCATTTCCTTCATAATCATGTTCACTGTCGTTGTTGTGAGGTACTAACTGATCCAAAAAATAAGCTAACAGCGATGGTACATCGTCGGTTACGTTGTTTAAAAACTGAGAAGGTGGAGGATATGACGATACATCATATTGCGCATTTTTTATGTTTGTCGCTAAAATACTAGCTGCAACTTTCAGTACTGTTTGTTGTGCTCCAACACTGACTTTACCTTTCGTCAGCACTCCAACCAAGACAAATTGATGCTATATCCGGTTGTTTATAAAGAATTTTGGGTTGTTTTCCTCTTCCGCGAACAATGGACAGATCACTTGCGAAATGCTTTTCCAATGCAGCGTAGAGTGTTTCATTGCTGCGAAACTGATCACCCATAATTTCCTTCAACTCGTCAAGAGAGTATTGCTGTCTATCACTATCAATAATATGTTTGAACACCTTTTGGAGTGCAGCTTCATATGTAAGACGTGATTGTTGGTATATCTTTGGATATAATACTCGAGAAAGAAGAGTATAGCACTGTTTATGATATTGTGCCTTAGTATCTACCAATGAAGGAACACTTTCAATACGTCCCTTTATTTCATGACTTTTAACAGTATCAGTTTTCTCACAAAATTCAATCAATCGATCTCGTGTACTTCCATCATTGGTAACCGTAATTACTTTTTTATGTTTTTTATCCAATTTCTTAGAGCAAATAAAACACAAATCAGCAAAACTAAAAATGGCTTCATTGATTAGGATTTGATGATTCTGATGGTTGATCCATTATGAAGTAAACACTGGATCGATATTACTACTGGCTGGGTGCGTGACGCTAACGACATCTATAATATACATTTTTTCATGCTATTAAATAATGGTAACCATGGAAATAAATTTAAAATATTTTCAAAAAAACCGTAAAATCTGAATACAAATATTTGTTATTTACAATTATTTTTTTTTATAAATAAATTTGAACAATTTGAGGTATAAAATACTGGATGAAGTATAATAATTGTATTAATAAAGTATTTAAACAATTTTCGACGTTAACATGGATATAATTATCAAGACAGTATTTCCTTCCAACCCCGGACTATGCAGAGGAAAAAGTTGCTGGTGATAGTGAAGCACGTCAGGGAAATTCGAAAATTAAGAAATGCTGGCATAAGCCATTTAGTTGAATGTACAGTCATACATAAAGCAAACATCAATAACTTCTTATGAAACATCATTGCATGTGAGTTTAAAATACCTCAAATATTTTTAATTCTATACGTATTTATGGATTGACGTGTAGACGTTAATACGTTGACAGATAAATAAGGAACGACATATTAGTGACAATTGCGTTTATAATCAAAGTGGATCAATGTATTATATTTTTATTTAATATTTTTTATTACACTATAAACACATATGAGGATGTATTATTGCCTATTTTCTCCACTACTCACGCTGCAATCGATTTAATTATCCCCACCATATACTACGCACCCTGCCAATAAAAAACGAAAGGAAAAATTACTGAAAATCACTCAAAATTATTCTACATGTACAGTCATTTTATAAAAAAAAAAAAAATACCTTGATAAAAAAAACACGGAAAAATGTTTCTGATCTGTTGACAAAATGGAAGTATTTCTTGATTGAAGTAGATCAAACGCAAACGACACAAATGCAACCTTCAAACGATAACCGAACTTTTTTCTTACTACAACTTACTACGGGCAAGCCATCTCCGTAGTTACAAAAGTAAACAAACCTTAAGGGTGCATTTACACTGCGCGCTATGCGATGCGATGCTTTGCTATGCGACGCAATGCTATGAAAATAAACATTTAAGAACATATTTGAATGTGCACATTGCGCGCTATGGACAGCGATGCGATGCTATGCTAGTAGCAGCTTTTATACGCAACAATTCAGTATGTTTGATTTTATCGCCTGAACTCGCCAGTATTGTGCTATTCAGTCATCAGTGATGGGTGTGGTAAAACTTATGAAGTCATTCGATGTCGTTCGCCAGTATGGGATCAACGGTTAAAACTATACAAAGCAATAAAATAGAAAAGATGAAAATATATTTTTTATATACCATTTATAAATTTTTAATCGACATTAAAAATTTTGATACTAAATTAAATTTATTATTGATAATTAATTGAAAAGAAAAATTGAAAATTTTGAATTATTGGTATTGTATATCTATTTTAAATATAACTTTATAACTTTTTCAAATTTTCGCGGTCGTTTTCAACATTGATGTCAACAATTGATGTTTCGATATTTTTATAAGAACATCGATGGTTCGATGGCGAACAATTTAAAGAATCGATAGTTCGATGTTGATGTTTTTTACCGACATCACCCATCCCTAATTCTCATGATCACTCGCTATGAAATACAATGCTAGATTGAGCAAGCAGTGTGAACACATCTTGAAACATAGAAAAAGTTAATAGCATAGCCTAGCATCGCATAGCAAAGCCTCGCATCGCATAGCGCGCAGTGAGAATGCACCCTTAATTACCATAGTATTTAAATTTTTTACCATAGTTTTTAATATTCTGTATTTTCAGTAATTTTCATGTATTTTACCAGTAACGTACAACTAGGTAAAAAGTATAATTTAAAAATGGAAAGCAGATTGTGTATTTAAAGTAAGTAAATATTCGCTAGTCCACCTTCATCAAGACGAAGTTAGGTATTTTCGATTTCCGAAAGCACACGTTTGTAAAAATTTTTCTTTTATACGTACGTATATTATATAAACCCATTTAGTTTGCAATTTTTTAGTAATTAGATTCTACGCCACTGAGTTATATATCCATTTAAAAATTGGGACCAAAAAACTAGCGAAACTGGCTAACCTGTATAGTATAATAAACTAATCAATCAAATGATCCTGACCTTCCACAAAAAATTAATTTGTTAAGAAAAAAGTAAAATTGTAAAACACAGATGTACCGTGAGAAAATAATATTCAAAATATATATTTTTTTTAAAATGATACCCCTCTTTTTGCCCCCCTCCCTAGTTAATTTTTAAATTAAAAGAATAAAAATGTAGCATAAAAAATAATAGACACAATATAAAACACTGTGTCGATATTTTTCTTATAGATAAGAGTTAAAATAGGGTGAAGTAATGTTTAAAATAAATTTTTTATTTCAACATTACGTTAAACACCCTATGACACTTTTTAAAAAAATAAAAAATTTTAATATTTTTAATCGACTTAGTTTTTGATGCTAAGTCGAGAAATATATACTTTCGAGAAAAATGCCAAGAATACTTTTTTTCTCTAAATGTTTGAAAATATTGGGATTAGGTGAAAAAAAATTTGTTTTTTTTTTTGGGGGATGATTTCTCCGCAAACTATTAGAGATAAGGGTAAGAGGGTGGTATACTTTTTTTTGTAGAATCGAAAGATCTACAATTTTTATTTGAAAAAATTTTCCATATCTCGCACACTTCGAGCGATAATTGGAAAATAAACTTTTTAGGGGTTGTTTCTATCCTTGTCCGGGATCAGAGCACTTTTTTTCATAGGGAGAATTGTTCTTAGTGACTCTAAGAACATTCCCTCCAATTTTCATCCATATACCCCGATTTCCCGATTTTAGCCTACTTCAAATAGTAGCCTACTTACAATTTAAACACCTTCTGTAGAATTTTTTTTTGATAGCATAGATCAATAATTGATTTCTTAGACTCCATTGAAATTCCTTTAATCTTCAAATAAATATATGAAAAAATTGACATTAAGGATTATTAAATTTTATGTTTATTTAAAATATAGGTACATACCTACGTAAATACACTTCTAAATTTAAAGAAAAAAAAAGTAATTCATTTTTGAAACATATAAAAATATTTATCAAATTTTAAGGTGTACGAATACGAATGTGGCGTTGGACATGTTGATACAAATTGCATGTATAACATTTTTTCTAGAGAATATTTTTTTAAAAACTACTAATGAAATTCTTTTAACTTATATAGGAAGTAGAAGATCCAAATAATCATATTATAAACAAAAAAGTTCAATTTTATTGGAGATTATCGGAATCCATTTGGTTTAAATTTTGCCATATGAGTAAATATGCTGCTATACGAATACGAGTGTGGCCGACTATATATTTTATAAAATTTTAATTTTATTTGCGACCACGTCTTAAGGTTCTGCATTTTAAACAAACAAGTACAATTAGGAACTACGTACTGACATAATCTAACAGTTTTAATAATATTTACAACGAAATTTAAATTTCCAATAAACAGATTTTCCGTTAATATTTGTTATTTATTATAAATTAAATTAAAACGCATAATTATGTATACTTTTGTATTATTTTATTAATTACAACGAAAATATTCAAAATTTTAATTATTTAGTGACAGAGTTTTCATTAATTTAAATACTTTGCGCTACAACTGTTAAAATATTTTTCGTTTTTCTGACTGCTTCCAATTGGTGAATTAATTATAAAGCTGGTGTACACCTTACAATATATCATTAAAACTAGCTTCAGGCTTGTCGTTACTAGAACAATTTTAAAATGTGTCTATGAATTGTAATGTTAAGTCTTAGCGATAACTTTGCTAAGTTCAAACTTAAAGTTATCTTAACTTGTCTTTATGAATAGCGCTAAATGTTTCTAAATCAAAATCAGCAGCTAACTATATTATACATGATAAAATTTTTCATCTATTTTAATTTGATCACACTAGATGTAATTTGCCTTTAATTGTTTACGGGGTAAGATCTGATCTTGCAAACAGCAAATGCCTATTTCAGATTAGTTTAAAACTTCAATCCTTGGTACAGATAATAGATTATTAGCGCTTTTCAACTTTCAGATCTAATCTTTCTTTCCATTTATAAACATCCAATTTTGCTATGACAGATCTAGCTAAATTTGATGGAAAATCTTGTCATGTATTCTTATATATTACCTTAACTATTAAGCTTTTTGTACGAAATTTTTAAAGATTTTGCTTTTGTTAAATGAAACGTTACGATTACATAGACTCCATGGAAAGTTTCGTAAGACAGAGAATTAAAAAAAAAAAAAGATAAAAATCAGTTTGTAAATTTTATTCAGGAAAATCATTTTTATGAGTCATGGACAAATACGCACGCGGCCAATTGAACCCGTGCTTTGCCTCGTTAACTGGTAAAATTTTGTTGTGTTCACATCACCATGCTGGTATCTATTCGTTCTCCATTCATATTATAATGCCAGTCGATATACTTCCAGTTCGATAAAATATCTTTTCATAATAACTGAGTGCAAACGGGGTAAGGTGTAATTGAGTGGTATTAGTGTTGGAGCGGTACTGGAGCGGGATTGGACCGCAAGTAATACCGTACTTGGATCGAAGTGATGATGTAAATACATTCATTGTTTCTTGTGTCAGGGGATTTTATCCAACTGAGAACATATCGATACCCTACCGAGCGGTACGATAGTTAAAAAATAAGTTACAAAAATGCGAAAAATTACTCAAGCGTTATTACTGAATGGCTCGCAAGACAAATCAATTAAATCTATATTTAACCAAAAATTACAAAATGTGATCAAATAATGTTTATATCTGCTATTAACAAATAATAAAAATACTTTGCAAGAAATTGCCACATCATCAAAAATAAAAGTAATACATATTTTTTTTATAGAGCGTTTTATTTATTTATTGACAATTTGACAACCAATACAGAATATTATAAAGTAACGCTCAATTCTATTAAATTATGTACATGTATCTTTTTAAAATTTGAATTCAATCCACTGAAACTGAATCTAGCTAGCAAATTTTAAAATTCAATTCATGAATGTCATACATACATATATATATATATATATATATATATATATATATATATATATATATATATATATATATATATATATATATATATATATATATTATATATTTATATATATATATATATATATATATATATATATATATATATATATATAGGTGTCTCAAAAGTCAACGATATCCCTTGAAGGGATGATAGACCAGAGGCCCGTTTCTTGAAATCGTTCGCATAGTTACGTATACGAAAGTTGCAAATACTGTAGATGCGTATACGTTTTTCTAAACGTTCGCAAGTAGTTTCTTGAACATCTCATAAGAGCATTCGTTATACAAAAAGTATGCTTTTATTTTTCATAAAAATTTTATATGACAACACCGCAAATGTAAACTTTTATCTTTTTTTAAACAATAAAAAAATGATTATTTCCTTGGTAATAATAATTATGTTTGCTAAATTTTAAATTAAGATAACTATGTATAACAAGTAATTACATATTGTTTTATATCTAAATATTCTGTTACCCTTGGAAAAGGAGACAACGTATTGAAATTAATTATAAATAAATAAATAAATAATATGTGTGGGCGAAATAAGAAAAGTGGAAATACAAGCCACGAGCAAAGAATTACCCTTACCAAAAAATAGGAAATTTTCAACCAATATTTTTTTTACACTAATGCTTCAAAAGTCTTCAACTTCGTAACAAAGTAACTGCGTTAAAATAACCGTAGACGAAATAACCGAAAGACAAAATAACGGTTTTTCTATGACATTCATCTTCATATCTAATTTTTTGTCTATTGGGAGCTAAAAAAATCCCAATCATATCATGTTTGTTTGTACTCTAACTCGAAGCAAAATCCTAATTAAGAATACAGAAGAAAATCAATACGGAGCCCCAGTGAAACCTTAATTGAAATTCCTGATGTCGGTTCCATATTTTTTTAATGGTACATACGATTTTTATTGACAGAAATAAGTGAAAAATAGGCGTCGGAGAAGCATCACTAAAACCTCATTTTGAGGCAAAAGGTAATTATTTACAATTGGGACTCCTCAAAGGTATTATATCCCTTTTAGTAGGGGAACCAAATTCTTACATAAAAGTTTTTTTTCTTTTTGAATTTTCTATTTGACAAATCAAATGCATTATTTCTGTGATTAAATAAATATCGTCGGACTTTCATTAATTTGATTTCCAAAATTTTTCCCTAATAATAACCGCTTTGGTTATAAAATTCATTATATTTTTTTTCTTTCATTTGTAGAAAAATGAAAAAATGAAATTATTCATATATTACAAAAAATAGAATTCGAACGGTTTCAACCATCCGTTTCTATGCGAACAATAAATTGCGAATACGTTTTATTAAACGTATACGTTTTTTTTCCAGAAACTACTTTTTTGAAAAAGCGTTCGTAAATTGATAATTGCGTATACGTTTTATTTGCGAATGATTTCAAGAAACGGGTCCCAGCTCATGCCTGACCGGAATATCAAAATCTTGTCTGGTAAAATATCGCTGGTTTTCAAGATATTGACACTTTTATGAATCTTGGGAAGATCGACAAGTTTAACAGATTTTCGAGTACCACAGCTGCAAGACTAGATTTTTTGAATTCTAATTTTTATTACGCAACCGTGAAGAGTCCTTTTGTAGATCACAATCCAAAGTAAGGGTAATATACCTATAATCTTGGAAAAAATAAATCTTTTATGCCGATTCATAAATATTTTTTTTTTATGAGCTAAGTTTGACTCTTTATGCTGTAAAAGAAATGTGCCACCTTACCCGGGCAAGTTATGTTAAAAGATTGCTCATTTATTGTAGTTTTTAAAAAGGTCTGAAATTTGCTTCACTTTACTTTAGAAAAAAAATATTGCTATTTTACTGCAAAAAATGTCATTTTGAAATTATTTCAATAATTACTTTCAAATTATTTCAGTTACTTGCAGGCACTTTTATGCCTGCGTAAACCGAAGATAAATGATAACCGAACACAGAAAATGGACAGGTAGTAGATTTACATTGGTTAGAGTGAGATAGATATTGCCAATTAAAAAAAGATAGGAATTCGAATGAAAATATTTATTAATTTAAAGTAGGTACGGATATTTATTTCAAATTAAACATAACACTAGAAATCAACGAATTTGTTCAAATTGTCTACCGCCAAGACGAATATGAGCGCGATATCTTTTTGAAAAAGATCTATTTTTTGTCTTGCACATTTTGCAACATTTAGTTATTGTGCACATTCATTAATACGATGTCTTAGCTCATTTAAATTATTTATTGGTTTTGCATAGACTTTCTTCTTTAAGCAATCCCAGTAAAAAAAGTCTAGTGGATTTAAATCCGGAAACCGAAGTGATCACAATACGGCACTAAGACGACAGATCCATTTCTGAGGATAAGCTTTGATTGAAAAATTTAGCCCATTTACCAAAGCCCATACACTTTGAGTCGTTTAAATTCGCGTCGTGTTTTTTTGGAACGTAACCACGACGCAAATTGAGGTATTGGTGTATATATATTTATTTTATATATATATATATATATATATATATATATATATATATATATATATATAATATATATATATATATATATATATATATATATATATATATATATATAGTGGTGGTCACAACAATAGAGCCACTGTATAGAATTTCATAAAATTTGTGGTGAATAAGGTGCATGAAAGAAAGAAGTAGCTATCAAAGTAATATGTATTCTAAGTATGTAAAATTTACATAAAAATTAACAACAAAAGTAATTCCATTATAAAAAAAGTTAGTAAAGTAAGGAAAAGTAAATTTATGTGGTCATTAAAATAGAGCCATTACGTATTTTGTATTTATAACCCTAAATTGATTCAAATATTTAAGTTCCAAACACTCAGTTTTTTCCAATCACAAAGTAATTTTGTAGTTTGACCGTCCTAAGGCGTCACAATGTCGTGGCAGTGATTCAAATAAGTGCTGACACCGGATGATGGTAATAGACGTCTATTATTTTTGAACCTCCTTCCATAGTTGTGCTTTATTATTGATTTTATAATTTCCAAGAGTATTTTATAATTGTATACATTAATTTTGAATCGAATTGAAGTCGGATGATTGAAAAGGCAGAGGTAAAACCGACAGATTGTGACCCACGAAAGCTCTTTTTGCCTTCCAAGACGTAGGCTTCAGAACATTGTCTTGTGTTAATGTCCATTTTAGTGTCACATTTTCCCCAGTAAATGGGAGCACAGTATTTTTAAGTATGTTGGCAGATTCGTGGTAATCCTTGTTTTCTCTGATCCAAGAAATTGGTCCAACTCCATACCAATCAAAAAATATCTCCATAGTTTTATGTTTCCACCTTTATGTTTCAAAGTTTTTTTGATATGTTGTGGAAAAAATTCTTTGCTTTGGAGCCTTCTAATGTAAACCCGACCATCAGAGCTGAATAAATTTATTTTTGTCGCATCATTTATTTTTCTCCAGTTTTTTATTCCTTCAGGGCCATTCCAGATAATATGACCAATGCAAATTTTATCTGGTTTTTGTTATTTTTAAGAGTCGTCAAAAAAGTTCCCCATTTATCTACCGTTAAAATTATGTTCTTGCAGTCTTCTTCGTACAGTACGTGAACCAACACCAAGAGTTAATTCAGCCTTAATGCTTATCGAAGACATGAATGGATTTTCTTTGAAGTATGAATGATGAGCCGATCAGTTTGGACTGTACTTTTTCTTTTTACCCCACGATTTTCTTTAGTTAGTTTTGGTTTCCATGCATTTTCAACCATTTCCTTTCAACAACCGACAATTCTAACTATTTCACGTTGAGATTTTCCCTCGTCTCGTCGAGTTACAATTTTTGTTCCTTTTTCGAAAGAACAATGTATTTCGTTATCCATCTTAACATTTATTTGAATCACTGCCACGACGTTGTGATTCATTGTTAAAAAGTGATGGTCAAGCTACTAAATACTTATTAAAATTGAATGATTGTAACTTAAATATTTGAATAAATTTAGGGTTTTAGATACAAAATATGTAATGGCTCTATTTTAATGACCACATAAATTTGTTTACTTTTCCTTATTTTACTAATTTTTTTTTATAATGGAATTACTTCTGTTGTTAATTTTTATGTAAATTTTACATACTTAGAATACATATTTCTTTGATAGCTACTTCTTTCTTTTATGCACCTTATAACAGTGGCTCTATTTTTGTGACCATCACACTATATATATATATATATATATATATTATATATATATATATATATATATATATATATATATATATATATATATATTAACGTGTTGACGATTTAGGTGGATATGACTTTTATTATAGTGTTTTTTCTTTTGGAGTTTTATATATTTTATATATATATATATATATATATATATATATATATATATATATATATATATATATATATATATATATATATATATATATATATATAAACATATATATAAATATATAAATATATATATATATATATATATATATATATATATATATATATATATATATATATATATAAGAAAGTAATTTTGGGAAATATATTTTGAGCAACCAACTTCTCTTTAATAAAATGTGGATAAGTACTTATTTTGCTAGTAGGCCTGATAGGGGCATTATTATGTAAGACATTTAAGAAAGAATAAACTATTTTAAGATTATATAACGTTTGTTGTTTTAGAGTAGACAAATTCATGAGTAACAATTTATATTATTAATATTTGGGCATTTTCACGTCAATTCGACCAGTCTTAAAAGTAAAGTTCTCGGATTTTTTTCATATTCACTTTAATTTATCTACCAGTGGAGCTATGTCCAATTTTGATATTCATTTCTCAAAATTATTATTTAGGCTCCAGATATTTTGCTTCGAAAATGGCGGTAATTATCATGTTTTTTTGCATCTCTTTTATAAAAAATTCTATATTTTCCAAACGAAAGATTTGAATTGGATGATGTTTTGTGGGTAAATTCATGAAACTCCATAGTACATTGCAACATAATAAAACTTGTTCTATATTGTACGGTTTTGTATATCTATGTACTCAAATTAGGTCAAATTTGGACAGCCCTGGCCAAAATCTCTAATGACTTAAATAGATGATTTTGGGTTCATTGTGTTCAGAATTTTATGCTCTTTCAAATTTTACAAAGAAACTAATGGACTTTTACTGGTATCAATGTAAAAATTAAGAAAAACCAAAACTATGTGTAATTATAGAGGGTTCATATACTACATATAACATTATATAGTAAATATTTAACCAAAATAGTTTAACTAAATTACACGTAGAGAAAAAGAAAATTGCTACCTACACTTTTATAAGTGTAAATGATAAAGAGGCTTATATTAAACGTAAAAAAAAATAAATGCGTGAGCAGGGGCGGTGGAGGATTAATTTGGGGGGTCCCAAAAGACTGAAAAATTGTAATATTGCAATTTCCGGCGAAAGTCGAAGTCAAAGAAAAAATTATCCTTTACAAAAGTTGTAGATCATGCAAGAATCTACAACTTTTGTAAAGAACACTTTTTAACATAACCTCAAAATTTCGGAGAAAAATGCGAATTTTGTTGTTTTTTCTTTATTTCGTTTTATATTTCTCATTTCATCAAAGATAATTTAATTTTTACGGAACTTGGTGAAAGTATGCCTTTCTGGATCTTAAATAACCACAAGTTTTTCTGGATAAAAAAATTCAGAAGATTCCGTGATATTGATTTTTTTCAGTCCGGAAAACTTTTTTTCCAGAAAAGATTCTACTGAAAAAAATTTTGTTCTTAAATACAACTACTAATTTTATTTATTTTACCAAAAAGTACTTGTCAAACCGAAAAAAATGAGCACTGGCAGAACTCAGTGCGATAATTTTTTTTAAGTAGAATCTTTTCATGAAAAAAAAGTTTTCCGAACTGAAAAAAATCAATATCACGAAAACTTCTAAATTTTTTTACTCAGAAAAACTTGTGGTTATTTAAGACCCAGAAAGGCATAATTTCACCAAGTTTCTTAAAAATTAAATTATTTTTGTGGAAATGAGAAATATAAAACGAAATAAAGAAAAAAAACAACAAAATTCGCATTTTCCTCCGAAACTTTGAGGTTATGTTAAAAAGTAACCTTCACAAAAGTTGTAGATTTTTGCATGATCTATAACTTTTGTAAAGCATAATTTTTTCTTTGACTTCGACTTTCGCCGGAAATTGCAATATTACAATTTTTCAGTCTTTTGAGACCCCCCAAATTAACCCTCCACCGCCCCTGCTCTCGCATTTATTTTTTTTTACGTTTAATATAAGCCTCTTTACCATTTACGCTTATAAAAGTGTAGGTAGCAATTTTCTTTTTCTCTATGTGTAATTTAGTTAGACTATTTTAGTTAAATATTTACTATATAATGTTATATGTAGTATATGAACCCTCTATAATTACACATAGTTTTGGTTTTTCTTAATTTTTACATTGATACCAGTAAAAGTCCATTAGCTTCTTTGTAAAATTTGAAAGAGCATAAAATTCTGAACACAATGAACCCAAAATCATCTATTTAAGTCATTAGAGATTTTGGCCAGGGCTGTCCAAATTTGACCTAATTTGAGTACATAGATATACAAAACCGTACAATATAGAACAAGTTTTATTATGTTGCAATGTACTATGGAGTTTCATGAATTTACCCACAAAACATCATCCAATTCAAATCTTTCGTTTGGAAAATATAGAATTTTTTATAAAAGAGATGCAAAAAAACGTGATAATTACCGCCATTTTCAAAGCAAAATATCTCGAGCCTAGATAATAATTTTGAGAAATGAATATCAAAATTGGACATAGCTCTACTGGTAGATAAATTATAGTGAATATGAAAGAAATCTGGGAACTTTACTTTTAAGACTGGTCGAATTGACGTGAAAATGTCCATTTTCTTTTTATTAATAATGATTACATATTTTTATCTAACGATAGCTATAGAAAAACACATAAAAGTTTACTTTTTTGCGTTAAATTTACTCTAAAAACATTGAAATTCGAAATTAGAAGTTAAATTGTTAAATTGTTGTAACTGTTTTCAGAACAGCAGTTCTGAGTATCTAGCAAAAGATAATGTGAAGAGATACAGAGACGAAATAAAGAGAATGAAAACTATGCAAGAAGCATTTTGAGAGAAAACGAGAAAGGTAAATAAAAAATCGGTCAAGAGCGAGTCAAGCTCGCACAATTAGGGTTCCATACAGGGAAGAGTCTGTAGTAGTGCTACTCACGCACAAAGTCATTCATGTATTATACATAAGATTTGTATACGGCGGGCTCTCGGGCTTAGTATGATAGATATGTTAAAAATTTGTTTCTGGGGCCCGTTTCCTGAAATCATTCGCAAATAAAACGTATACGCAATTCTCAATTTACGAACGCTTTTTCAAAAAAGTAGTTTCTGGAAAAAAGAACCTATACGTTTAATAAAACGTATTCGCAATTTATTGTTCGCAGAGAAACGGATGGTTGAAACCGTTCGAATTTTATTTTTTTTTTTCTAATGTATGAATAATTTCATTTTTCCATTTTTCTACAAATGAAAGAAAAAAAAATATAATGAATATTATAACCAAAGCGGTTATTATAAGGGGAAAATTTTGGAAATCAAATTAACGGAAGTTCGAGGATATTTATTTAATCACAGGAATAATGCATTTGATTTGTCAAATGGAAAATTCAAAGAGAAAAAAACTTTTATGTAAGAATTTGGTTCCGTGACTAAAAGGGATATGATATCTTTGAGGAGTCTTAATTGTAAATAATTACCTTTTGCCTCAAAATGAGGTTTTAGTGATGCTTCTCCGACGCCTATTTTTCACTTATTTCTGCCAATAAAAATCGTATGCACCATTAAAAAAATATGGAACCGGCATCAGGAATTTCAATTAAGGTTTCACTGGGGCTCCGTATTCATTTTCTTCTTTATTCTTAATTAGGATTTTTCTTCGAGTTAGAGTACATGCAAACATGATATGATTGGGATTTTTTAGCTCCCAATAGACAAAAAAATAGATATGAAGACGAATGTCATAGAAAAACCGTTATATTGTCTTTCGGTTATTTTAACGCAGTTACTTTGTTACGAAGTTGAAAAATTTTGAAGTATTAGCGTAGAAAAGTTGGTTGAAAATTTCTTATTTTTTGGTAAGGATAATTCTTTGCTCGTGGCTTATATTTCCACTTTTCTTATTTCGCCCACATTTCATATTATTTATTTATTTATTTATATTTAATTAATACGTTGTCTCGTTTTCCAAGGGTAACAAAATATTTAGATATAAAACAATATGTAATTACTTGTTATACATAGTTATCTTAATTTAAAATTTAGCGAATATAATTATTACTACCAAGGAAATAATCGATTTTTTATTATTTAAAAAAGGATAAAAGTTTACATTTGCGGTGTTGCCATATAGAGAAGCTGCATAAAGACTAGTGGCACCTTTTTCAATAATTTTATAAGTACATGCGTGAGCACGTCAGCGCAAATTTTTTGTAACCATAGATTTTCACCTAATTCATTAACAAGTTTATACTTTTGTATTAATTATTACTTTTTATTAATACTTATAATTTTAACATATAAATATTAAATAAAGTAAATACAGAGAACCTGCATTGTCACTAGTGACGTCTCTATAAGTCAATTTATAAGTTTTTTACAAGTTATTGTTGTTGTTTTAAATACAACAGATAAATTCACTGCGTCCAATGCAACATTGTAACCGCTCAGATAAATATTTATTTATTATTAAAATCTTAAACTAAATCTTTTTAAAAAAAAAAAAATGCATAATTAGCCATTTACTTTAATAGTTACATTTAGGGATGCAAACGATACATCGATATTTTAAAACATCGATGTATCGTTCATAGACATCGATGTTTTAACATCGATGTTAAACTCAAGAAAACATCGATATATCGTTCATGGAGGCTCCATGAACGATGTATCGATGTTTTATCAGAGCGCCGTTTATTACTTTAGCAACTTCGGTGCCAAGTGAGCGGTTATTCTCTGAAGCTGGAGCTGTTATAACTGAAGAAAGAAATCGCTTACTTGGCACCAGGTTATCAAAATTATTATTTTTGAATTCTGTCATGAAATAGTTAATTGTGTATTAAGAGCTGCTTGTAAATGAATAAAATTATCTTGCAGAAATGGATAAATATTTTTTTTCTGTGTTTAGAATAGTGCTCGGTCGTCCAGGTAATATTTTCAAAAACATCGATGTTTCGAAACATCGATGTTTCCGATATCGATGTTTCACTTTTGAAAACATCGATGTTCGAACATCGATGTTTTTTATGAACGATGTTGCATCCCTAGTTACATTACATTAAAGTTTTATATTTGTTTGTCGCATAACTTTGGCCGTTATAACACTTGGTACGCCGATTTTTTCTTGAATTTCATATATACAAGGTGGTCCAGAATTATGTACCGTAATTGCTAGAGCTGGTAGTACGTTCAAAAATAATGGTACCTGTTCATGTACACTTTTTTTCAGAACTCAATAATAAGGGAGATACAACTCTGTAAAGGGGTGAAACGAAAACCATTATTTCTTAAATATTTTCCAAACGCTTTTGAATAACGGATTGATATTTTAGGGGTACTTATTTTGCGTTAGAAGGATTAAATTTATGTCAACACTTATTCCACCACTCATGACTAAGGGGTGGTTTTGGGTGGTAGGTGTGAGTTATCACGTCTTTTCTTTTTTAACTTGTAATTATTTAAACAAAGTCCTTGATAATATGATTCCTCAGACAATTTCACGCAAAAAAGGTATACTTATTACATTTCGATAAATATTACCGTTTTCGAGTAATTTAAAGTAGAAGTATCTATTTCCAAATTATCCCCTAATCATAAGTGATGGAACAATTGATACCGTAAATTTAATTATCATAATGTTCATACGCACCCCTAGGTTATGAATCGAGTAATCAAAAGCGCCCAAAATTGTTTTTAAAAGAAGAAGTTAGTTTCGTTCCACCCCTCTACATTTTACCCCTCTGCTTTATCACCCTTATTATTGAGTTTTGAAAAAAAGTGTAGATGAAAAGGTACCATTATTTTTGAACATACTATCAGCTCCAGCAATTACGGTACATAATTCTGGACCACCCTGTATATGACCATTTTGACACAAGTTTTTTCTTTTTTTGTAACAAGAATCACATAAATCACCCACTTGGACATATCGAAAACCGCTTTTTATAATAATTGTATTTCTACTATTTGACATTTTGCATAAAAATGACAAACATTTAAATTCAAAACAGCCTACTTACATTAAACTATTTCATTTAAAAAATGCTAAATATAGCCACCATGAATGCTAGTGTCGTAATTCAAAGATCATGCAGCTTTTCTATAAAATTTTTATGAAAAATAAAAGCATACTTTTTGTATAACGAATTATTTTATGAGATGTTCAAGAAACTACTTGCGAATGTTTAGAGAAACGTATACGCATCTACAGTATTCGGAACTTTCGTATACGTAACTATGCGAACAATTTCAAGAAATGGGCCCATTATATGTTACGAAAAAAATTTTTTAAGTAATTTAACTTTAAATAGTTAATTATTTTTCAGCGATATTTAATTAGACGGGGTTACAAATTTTTACGTTTTGAGTTAAAATCAAAGCTAAATAACGTGATTGACTTTCAATTTCAAGTATTTTCCTACATTTCAACAAATCAAATTTGGAATACAAAAGTTAACGAAAATTCAAGGTGAGCGCCAATTTTTATACTAATTTTCGTTCGTTTTAGGCCATGTTTAACATCAATACTAGAAATTTCCCCAATTTTTGGTGTGCACGTAGACTGGGAATGCACTAAAGGAATATTTATTTCAAAAATTACATTTCTAAAAAAGGGAAATTAAAAAAAAAATTCTCTGTTTTATGAAACCTTTATGGAACTCCCATAATTGTTAGGTATTACCTGAAATTTTATTGAAAATAATGAACAAATGAAGGAAAGAAAATATTTCTTAAACAAATGATAAAGTAAGTGAAAATTATTCTAATATGATAGGAAATTATTATTTATAAAATACTAATCATAACCACTGAGTAAAATTGAAATACAATAATTCATGCGTATTAATTATTTTAAAAATAAATAAATAGTTAAATGCAAAAGTACAAATATTACTTGATGACGTACTTACAGGTAAAGTATTTGTACACTCCTAGATGCGTGCAATTTTAAATTCAATTAATTAATATCACTTCTATTTAAGTTATAAATAAATACAGTGGGTGTAAAATGTATTCGTACAGTTGTTAATTTAGAATAAAATTTAAAATAACTTGTCTGTTTATTAGGCGAACATGAAAGTAAATACTAAAATATAGTATTCTGTATACGTATTCAGTATTGCTACCGATACTGGGATTTACAAAACTAATCTAACGTACCACAGAATAAAAATAAAATATATTGTATTAAACTGTTGGCAATATGTATTCGTACACTAAAATATATATGCATATGTTCGGGGAATTCCCTTTTTATTTATTTATTTTTTTATAAGTTATAGACAGATAGTGTACTTCACATTGTGCTGACATAACAATTATACGCATAGAGTTATCAACTTGCTAATTTTTATACAATGGGTCGCAAAGAATGTGAAACAAGTGAAGGTGAAAGAAAAATCATAATTAATTTACGAAAAAAAGGTAAATCGTTAGGTGAAATTTCCGGAATTGTTGACAGATCTCGTTCTACAGTACAGTACGTCCTTAAACGATATTTTACAACGGGTAGGATTAAAAATAAACCAAGAAAAGGACGACCTCAAAAATTAAATGACTATTCAAAGAAGGCAATAGTACGTTTAATTAAAAAAAAATCCGAAACTTAGTGCCGCTAAAATCGCCTCAGAGTTAAAAACTACGTGCAACATAATTGTATCTCCTAGTACCGTACGTAATACTTTGCGACAAAGCGGTTACCATGGTAGAACTGCTCGTAAGAAATATTATGTAAACGAAATTAATAGAAAAAAACGTATTAAATTTGTAAAAAAATATATAAATTCACCGGAAAAGTTTTGGAACCGAGTCATTTTTACAGATGAAACAAAATATAATGTTTTTGGATCAGATGGTAGATGCATGGTATGGAGAAAGAAAAATATGGAGTGGTATAAAGAAAATTTGTGTCCAACTGTAAAATATGGTGGAGGCTCTGTGCTTGCCTGGGGTTGTATGAGTGCTAAAGGAGTTGGTAATCTGGACATTATAGACGGAATTATGGACCATAAAGTGTATATAGATATACTGAAAAGAAATTTAGCTGCAAATGCCGAAAAAATGGGTCTCAACGATAATTATATATTTATGCAGGATAACGATCCGAAACACATGGCCTGGGCTACAAAAATGTGGCTGTTATATAACACACCATAGCGTTTGGAGACACCACCTCAGAGTCCAGACATTAATCCCATTGAGCACGTATGGGGTTATCTCGAGCGCAAAATTAGAACAAGGCCAATTTCCAATCGGAAAAACCTGATAACCGCACTTCGAGAAGAATGGGAAAATATACCCCCTTCTTTTACTACAAATTTGGTCAAATCGATGCCCCGTCGTTTGCATGCCATTATTAGCGCTCGCGGTTACCCTACAAAATATTAAAATTACTTTGTAAGATAACCGTGGGTGTTTCAATATCTTAAATAATTTACTGTACGAATATTTTTAGTACCTGCTAGAATGTAAGAAATATTTATTTATTTATTTATAACTGAGAATATCATTATTTATTTATATTTTGTATGGTATTAGTAAAAACATTTTTGACACAGATTATTTGTATACTTTTTTCTCAATATCCTCTTTACTTAAAGATACAAAACGCACTTTTACTCTAAATAAGTGGCTGTACGAATATATTTTACACTCACTGTATAATAATTTAGATATAAATACGTTATTATTCTTTCAAATCAAAAATCATACATTTTTAATGAAAATCATTTGACATTTTCCTAAACAGAATTTTAATTTTAAGAACTACAAAATGTGTACATATTTTAATGTGTAATTATTTTAAGATGAATTTTTATAATAGAGAATATACATCAGAAAATACAATCGGTATACCAGAAAGGTAGCAAGGGAGTTATACCCAATAGGTCTTAATATTATTATTTTGTTAGAATTTAATAAATATTTTCTCAATAGGAAAAAAATTTTTTTAACAGAATATCCCAAAAATTAAAGTGATTACTGAACAAATCAAAACAGGATGTTATTGAAGATTATTTCGAAAATTTTTGTTCAGCTGAGGGACATTGAGCAGTCGCTACAACCAATACTACCACTTTCTTGAAATAATGGAAGTTAGGCAAAAAGTATACGAGAAAAGGTAGAAAACTTTTTGCTGAACAAGTTTTTCAACCAAATCACGGAGGCAACTTAAGTGTCGAAGAAGCTCAACTTTTAGAAGCCATTTTTCTCAGGTAAACCTATTTCACCAAAGGAGATTAAAAGATTGATCTAAAATGAACTAAATATAAAGAAAGCTCCTGGCTACGATCTTATCAGAGATAGGAAGAGAATGGTCTAATAAAGGTCTTATGATGATAAATTTAATTTTTAATGTCTATTTTAAGGCTAAAATATTTCCTTGCTGTTCAGAAATTAGCTCAAATCATCTTAATACAAAAACCGCAGAAGCCAGTAAATGAGGTTGCGTCGTACAGAGCAATTAATTTACTCCCCCATCTTATCCAATATATTTGAAAAGTTATTTCTCAATAACGCGTAAACTGCAACGCGTTCTCGATGACTCTTAATTAAATCCTGGTTTGTTATATAAATATTAAGGGCAAATATTCTTGAATCATCTTAATTAACACTAAATTCTCATTTGTCAGATCGTTATTTTCATGTGAAATTTCAGACAGACAGTATGGATCTATGTACCTCATATTGTCTGATTTTACGTACTTCCCCTTAAATTTGCACCGACCACTACGTAAAATTGGCTTTGTGGTGTATATATATATATATATATATATATATATATATATATATATATATATATATATATATATATATATATATATATATATATACAGGGTGTAAAGTAAATAAGTTTCATCCTTTTGAGAGATGGTTTATCTCGGTGTAAAATTGCCGAAGACATAAAAATTTTTTCGGAATTCGCTATCTGAGAAAATCGCATCCCAGCCAGCTCATCGTGTAATATGAATTTCTCTGAATACGCCTCTGACCAAACTAAAATTATTCGCACCCTGTATAATAAAAATTTTTTAAAAATAAAAATAATTTGTAAACGACAATATGTAAACACCTGCCGACTTTTGAATTGATTAGGTACTGTATAGTAAAAAAAAAACCGAACACTGTTTTTCATAAATTTTGGTTAAAATATGTTTGAAATATTTTTGTGGGTTTTTATTTCACAGGACGTTATGAATATTGCAAGAACCGTAACTGTGGTATTGTTGCATTTCTTTAATTACAAATATTTAGTTGCATTACTTTAATTACAAGTATTAATTTAATTAAAAATTACACTTGAATTTTTAAACAAACCAAAATAAAAACTTTCCTTTAACTGTCATAAAACATTGTTGTTAATATTGTTGGTACACAACACAGTTTAAAAAGTGAATTTTTATTCATAAGTGAGTAACTTTAGCGGAAAACTGTAACAGAGAATTCCAAACTTCGGCATTAATTATCATTATTGTAAAATTATTTTACCAAATTTGTTCTATTATACCAACAAGCTAAAACAAAACACATTTAAATAATAATTTATGTACCTGCGACACACATCAAAATAAGAGTAACAATAATAATAATAAATTAAAATACATTTAATAAGAGATACTATAAACATACATAATTATGTATGTAAGCAAATATACAGTAAGGTAAATGTCCCAAATTCCGACACTTTAAGGAAGAACTAAACATATTTTCCTAGAATAATTTAAAATTCGTTGGAAAGGCTCAAAGTCTTTTGTCAACAACCAGACCAAAATTTTTACTTTAGATAAATTATCACTTAAGAAAAATAGAAAGATAAAATACAAAAAATAAGAATTTTTGTACTACTGAAATGACACATAATTTCGACATCTACCATAAGACTTACCTCTAAATTCAATACCTTTGTGAACTTATTTTCGTGTTTTTAAATTCAACAGTGTCCATAATTTTGACTATAAACGCTTTAGCTCAAACAAAAAAGAAAAAAAAATTGATAAAGATGCATTTAACCTTTAACCGGTAAGGTGATGTCTGTGAGTCGTACACAAAAATATTCTTTTTTGTTAACTGAACGTTTGTGTATTCTTTTATTGTTTAGGGCAAATTTTACCCTGATGGCGTAAGGGGAGTGGTCTTCAGTTTTTGGCTATCTATGTTACCAGCCCGCGGTATGTTAATCTGTTGATGTCTCTCAGACATCACTTTACCGTGATTATTATAAAAATTCACCTTACCGGTTAAGGGTTAAGTATAATTTATTGAAAAATTGCTTTATTTATTACACGTACATATTAGTTAATAATGTACTTTTCCAATTTCTGCTAATATAAAAATCAGTACTGTTTTGTTGTATATTTCAAGACGTTTGATTTAAACGTTTGATTTCAAGACACTGTCTGATTTTGGATCATTTACCTTATCTATTGATTCATTCAAATTGATAAATACATATTCCTTTTCAGTTCCCAGTGTGTCAAAATCGTCAAAACATTTTTTTTTAAATAAACAATTACACACATACATACATATGTACTTGGGGATTCACAGACCATCATGACATCATCACATCACATCAACCATCGATAATCGAGGAGTTGGCCAAGTGCGTATTTAACACACATTAAGCCGAGTTCCTGAGTTATTTGCGTTTTTGTATTTTTGGGGATAAAATACATCGCATCGCATATTTTTTTACGGTTTACTGTGAAAATAAATTAATATATTTGTACTTGTGTTACTTAAGGGTCAATTAAGTGGTAATTGGATTCCTTACAAACCACATGGACTTTGAAATACAATATTTCTGAAACGAGGTATAAAAAGTTGTTAAAAGAACCTTAACTTGATTTTAAAAGATTTTTCTAATGATATGCTGCAAACAGTATACATATAATTATTTTTGAAGGAATTTACGAAAAAAATTTTTCAGCATTTCTCTTAATAATTTTGATTTGAATTTTTGGAAACGTTATCTAATATCAGAATATACTTTGACGTAAAATTTCACTTACTGAGTGTACTAAAATTGTTTATGCCCAGCTTTAAATACGGAAGATAGGTACCATAAGAAATTAAGAAAGAAATTGTTTTACTGACGGTTAATTGAGATGCATGTATTATATTTGCAAAATTTCGTGTTCATATATCCAAAGGCGTGAAATTTCTGAAAATGTTACAATCAAAAAATTATAAGACCTTCCAGAATTCTTCGGAACCCTAATCTTTGAAAATTATTTTTTAAAAAGCCATAAACATAATATATTTATGACCTGTCAAACTGGATATATTTATGTGTTTTGGAAACACTAGTAACCTATTTATTTTATAATATAATATAACTAATGCCCGGACGTATAGTGCAGATCATAAATTATCCTGTCAAAAATTGCCCGAAAAACGTATCACCATTCGTTAGAAGCGGCACATAATTTATCTATTTTTCATAAATACATTTATAATTTTTTTCTAAATGCGCTTTATAGTTTGTGTGACACGAACTAAAGAGGTACTCTACAAATATATTTTGTTTTGAAAACAATAAAATTTCATACAAACAACATAGTCGCTCAATTTAAGTTTGTAACATCACTCGCACGACGAACGAACACAGTTTAATTTGATCAACTACATGTGAATTATGTAAACATCTATTTGAAGAAAAAATTTTTTTTCATACACTGAAACTATAAATCATCCTGTCAAAAACTTGAATTGTTGATAAAACATATATGAGAGGAGCGTGTCTTGTAAATTTTTATGAGGAGATATTTCTTGTACAAAGATACAGATAAATTAAAACTATTACATAATTCGATTCCACCACTGGGTTGGTCATCGAAAAGATGCTTGAATAGCGAAATCTGGCAAAAGTTCTCGAATATTCTTTCAATAATCAGAAAAGATATAAAAAATCCTTAATTAATGGATTGACCAACGAAAAAGTAACCAAGTACCAATATTTAGAATAAGTTCTAGAATATTCTTTTTGGAAATTAGAAAAAATATCGAATATCTGATTTCACCACCAAATTTTTCATCGAAAAGCGATCAATTAACGGAATTCAGCAAAGGTTCGAGAATATTCTATTCTGAAAATAGAAAATATATCCAAAAACCGACTTCACCATTGGTTTGGGCATCAAAAAAGTGTCCAAATAGCAGAATTCGTCAAAAGTTCTAGAATATTCTTTTTGGAAATCAGAAAAATTATTGAAAATTTTGCATCACCATTGGATTGTTCATCAAAAAAGTGACCAAGAAATGAAATTCGGTAAAAACTCTAGAATATTCTATGTGAAAATCAGATAAGATATCCAAAACTTGATTTCACCATCGAATTAGTTAGTTAAAAAGGATCCATGTAGCGAAATTTAACGAAAGTTCGAGAATGTTCTATCTGGATATCAGCTAGGATATCGAAAAATTTACTTCACCATTTGTTTAGTCATCGAAAAACAAGTTAAATGCAGGTGAAAACATTTGACAAAAATTTCTATTCGAAAATTAATAAAGATGTCGAAAAACCAAAATCACTATTAGAAGAATTATTGAAATAGAAGCTAAATGAAGATATTTAACAAAAGTTTTAGAATGTTCTGTTCGAGAACTAGCAAAGATAAAGAATTACTTATCATAAACTGGTTATAATTGATGAATTTAGGCTCCATTAGTCCCATTGATTTGGTCAACGATAGTGTATTTTTAAAAAATTTGACAAATCGTTACTTTTCGCAATCGTAAACTTTAATCGTAAATATCTCCTAAACGGTGCGTCACAGCTCAAAAATAACGAAATTTTTGAAGGCTTAAGCGAAGCAAGTTGTGGGTATTCCGAACGTACTGCGACTATCAAAACCTACTTTTCGTTATCGAAAATTATCGATACCGCGTAACTTGTCATAAATTGATTATAACTAGTTAATTTTGACTCTGTTAGTCCCATTGCTCTGGTCAGTAACCGAAAAATTTTATAAAAAACTACTTTTCGTTAGCTTTCGCTATCGAAAACTTTAATCGTAAATATCTCCTAAACGGTGCGTCGTAGCTCAAAAATAACGAAATTTTTGAAGGCTTAAGCGAAGCAAGTTGTGGGTATTCCGAACGTATTGCGACTATCAAAACCTACTTTTCGTTATCGAAAATTATCGATACCGCGTAACTTGTCATAAATTGATTATAACTAGTTAATTTTGACTGTTAGTCCCATTGCTCTGGTCAGTAACCGAAAAATTTTATAAAAAACTACTTTTCGTTAGCTTTCGCTATCGAAAACTTTAATCGTAAATATCTCCTAAACGGTGCGTCGTAGCTCAAAAATAACGAAATTTTTGAAGGTTTAAGCGAAGCAAGTTGTGGGTATTCCGAATGTATTGCGACTATCAAAACCTACTTTTCGTTATCGAAGATTATCGATACCGCGTAACTTGTCATAAATTGATTATAACTAGTTAATTTTGACTCTGTTAGTCCCATTGCTCTGGTCAGTAACCGAAAAATTTTATAAAAAACTACTTTTCGTTAGCTTTCGCTATCGAAAACTTTAATCTTAAATATCTCCTAAACGGTGCGTCGTAGCTCAAAAATAACGAATTTTTTGAAGGCTTAAGCGAAGCAAGTTGTGGGTATTCCGAACGTATTGCGACTATCAAAACCTACTTTTCGTTAAAGAAAATTATCGATATCGAAAATAACGATATTTCCAAAATGGATGATATAAGGAAACAAAGTATTCTTTCAAATATATAACATCAACTATAAATTTTCGTTATCAAAATCTTTCGATCGAAAATAGATTGCAAATAGTATCCAATTTTTTTTAAACTTATGGTTGTGATTTTTTATATCGTCAGTCATGTTTGTTTATTACATTTTTATGTTCAGTAAATAATCAGAAGATAAAATAATATTTTCCTGCCTTTTTTCATGGTGCCTAGGGCGACATTCAGGGTCAATCCGGCCCTGTAACTAACATCTGCAACTAAAAACTAAATTACTTATTAGTTAATACTAATAGTTGAATTTTTCAGTCATTAGTTGCAAAAAAGTATTTTTGTCATTGGTTTTTAATTATTAGTTGCAACTAACATCTAGGCATCTAGCCAATAGTGACTACTGTTTTGTTGAAAATTAATAAATGTTAATAAAGTGTGCTACACTTCACTGAAAGTATCATTTTCCTTTGCATTTACATAATAACAATTAAAATTTGTAAATGACTATAGATATTGAAATTACAGTTTATTTTCATTTTTTAACCCCTCATACTTGTTTTTGCGCTACTGGAGAACTTGACAGGATGATTTATAGTACACTATAGAGTCCGGGCTCTAAATATAACATAAAAGTATGAATATGTATTTTTAGTTGTATGTGTATGATTGCCGATTGGCGATTGGTATTCGTATTCGTATTATTTTATTATCATCCTATCAATAGTAAAACAGTACATTCTTCCTTATTTTTTTAACAATACAGGTACTGGTCTAAGCTGTTTTAAACTGTTGCATAACTGTGTGAGAATAAATTAGCGATTTATAATTTCTTTAAATCAAAGTATTAAAATTAAAAGTACATATGTGTATGTGCGTGAATAACAAACCAATTGTATATTTTAGAAATGTTATAAAATTTAATTGTTGTGTCATAATTCATAAATACTTCAACTTAACGTACTTGCTCTGAGATAGTCAGGTACAAAAGTTTATCTCAGCAAAAAATTTTTATTTTATCAAAAATTAAATAATGTATTGATATTCTTCAGTTATTATATTTGTATACCACTTGTTTTTTTGTATTTCCACGCGCTTATGTTGTAGCAATTTAAAAGAATTGTTGAAAAAACGTTGTAAAAACGTAGTAAAATGATGTTTTTAAATTATATTTCAAAATCGGCGTGGTCAATAATTTTTATTTCTTATTAAATATGGTTTGTAACTTTGTATTAAATAACATATTCAATTTTTATCAAATTCCTTTGACACGTTTTCATTTTATTCTAAAAAAATAGAATTTTCCCATAAGAACCCGTGTTAAAATTACAAAACTTTGAAATCGTTTTTCTCAAAATTGGGGTGGTCAATTTTTTTTTCGGTAAGGGCTCGTATTATTGGTATTGGAGAAAATAAATATCTAGAGAACTTTGTTAAATTTCCAAATAATTTAATGACTAATGAGATTTGACGAAATCGATCTATTTGATATATGGCGTAAATTGTCTCATTAAAAATTATGTTCAAATTTTTATGGACACTACTGTATAACTATTTTCAAAAGATTTCGTAAACAAGCAGGTAAAAATATTTTGTTGACAAAAAAATTTACATTCAAAAAAGCAAAGGAAAAAAAATGATAAGTAATCAGAGCCTGATTAAGTTTTTTTTTCTAGGGGCCATTTTTTAACACGTTTTTGACAATCGAAAATTTCTGAAATGAAACTTGATCCGTAAAATTTAACTAGCAATACTTAATTAGTAGACTGAGACCTTTCTCTCCTGCAAATTATGAAACTTATTTACTTTACACCCTGTATATATATATATATATATATCCCCGACGCCCCTGATCTCCGATTTTACGTACTTCCCCTTAAATTTGCACCGATCACTACGTAAAATTGGATTTGTGATATATATATATATATATATATATATATATATATATATATATATATATTGTGATATATGGATTTGTGATATATTGTGATATGGATTTGTGATATATATATATATATATATATATATATATATATATATATATATATATATATATATCACAAATCCAATTTTACGTAGTGATCGGTGCAAATTTAAGGGGAAGTACGTAAAATCGGAGATCAGGGGCGTCGGTCAACTTTTGTTTCGGGGGTTGGTAAATATTATTTATCTGAATTTATTTAAAACAAAATTATCTTAAGAGACAATTTACACCTAAAATTCGGTTGTGTAGGCAAAGGAAATCTAATGTTATACTAATGAATATGAGTGACGACTTTTAGAAAACTCGAAAAATCAACTTCACTATCGCATTCATCAGCGTAAAAGACGCCAAATAGCGGAAGCTGCAAAAATTCTACAATATTCTACTCGTGAACTAGCAAAGATACCAAAAAACAAACTTCACTATTGAATTTGGCACTAAAAATTAGATTAAGCAGCGGATTTTGACAAAAATTCTAGAATGTTGGTCATCGAATAAAAGACGGAATAGCACATTTTGATAAATATTCTAGAATATTCTATTCGTCAAATAGCAAAAATTGTTTGTCAAAATCGGACATTTGGTTTACATTAGTTTAATTTCGGTTGGACAATTAAGTGGTGCAGTAGATTTTCCAATATCTTTGTTAGCTGACAAATAGAATATTCTAGAACATTTCTTAAAATGTGTTATTTGGTCTCTTTTTTGGTAGCCAATTCAATGGCGACGTCTGTTTTTGAATATCTTTACTAGTTCACGAATAGAATATTCCAGAACATTTGTCAAAATGTGTAATTTGATCTCTTTTTTAATGAACAATTAATTTTTTCAATATCTTTGCTAGTTGACAAATAGAACATTCTAGAATTTTTGTCAAACTACATTGTTTAATCTCATTTTTAATGACCAATTTAACGGTGAAGTCTGCTTTTTGATATCTCTGCTAGTTGACGATTAGAATATTCTAGAATTTTACGTTACTCATTTTGTATTTGCATTTTGCATATTACTTATACAGAATATGTGCATATGTATCTGCAGTAACATTTTAAAATTTTTAAAGGCTACGAGACCCTCAGACAATATTACCTACGGCTCTGACTCTGGCTTGGTACATAAATTTTCACCAACACAGACAAACAACAACATATCTGTGAGAGAAGAACCCCACTAAATAGCGACGTCACTACGTAAGATCGGAGTACGTACCATTGGATGGCCACTGTATATATATATATATATATATATATATATATATATATATATATATATATATATATATATATATATACCCACGCCGGCTACATGTCTCCTCTGCGCACAAAGTGAAGTTTCTATCTGCGTGAAAAGTAAAACATTTTCGCGTCGCTTCAATAAGCACTGATCAGTTGTATTCATGGAAAAAACTTTACAAAATAGTATCTCTTCCATCAGTCTCCTACTGGATTCAAAACGCAGAAAAGCTACTAATTCCGCACAACCCGAGATATCCGTAGATTTGTCAAACTGCAAGGATACAAAATTCATAACAGTATAGATTTTATTAACACTTTGCAGAGGTACTTTAAATCAAAATTTTTATATACTTATTAAAATAAAGGCTTTAAAAAGAATGTGTTGTTATTATTTTACGAATAATAATAGAATATGTTTTATAAGCCGCGGGTATTAAATATTCAGGTGCCATGACGTTGGGTTAGAAAACCAATTAACAAGTGTCCATATAGTTATAGTACTTATACTCGTTATTCTTAGTACAAAAGTACTTTCTTTTATTCTTTCTATGACTTGATCGCGAACATCAGTTGCCATATCGCGTACCCTGAGTTGAATGGTATTGTCAGAAAGAGGTATACACTTTTGAGCTTTTCCATTTCCTGTTTGCCAAACATAATCTGTGCTATATTTAAAGCCGCTGCACAGTGGTCCAATTTCCAAAAAACGTGGACAAAAATGACAAAAGTGAAGTTTGTAATTTTGAACTTATTACCCCGTAATACCGTAGAGGGCACATCACTGCCCCTCGGTGCAAACCCACAGTCCATTATACCGTCTGGATTACCATATAAGAGAAAGTGAAACACAACCCGTTGAGCAGCAGCCTCGTACGCATTTTCTCGTTGTTCATTAATAACGTTTATTTGCACATGTGTTTTTGAAATCAAATGTGATGGAAGTTGAAAATGAAGGTGAGTAATCATTATGCATATGTGGGAAATGATAATTTAATATTTCTATAGGGTGTATTTATTACTGAGAAATATTGCATTGTTAATGTGTTTGTTTATAAGAAATAGTTATGAGTTTGATTCAATTTGATGGTTTTCTTTTTTTGCAACAAAGTATGAAGTATGTAAATTATTCTAAAAAACAAAATTCTTTCCCAGTGTGCCCATTCGTTTTTTATTTTTAAATCAATTTCAGTTTTTTCTTGTCTCACTCCATATTCATAATCATTGACCTTGAAAACCTTTATATACCATTTTTTGTTTTTTTGTCCGTTATTTTCGACCCGCCATTTTGAATTTTCAAAATAGTAATATCAAATTCGTAATCAGCGACCTTGAGAACCTTTATATATGTACCATTTTCTGTTCCAATAAAACTAATTTTCTTATTTTTATCCGCCATTTTGGACCTGTCATTTTGAATTTTCGAAATAGTAATATCAGCCGCTTTATTTAAGAACATATTTGGATAGGCATAAATAGATTGCTTAGCAACGAAATTAAAATTAACGAAAAACTCTTATTACATCATAATAATAGCGAATTAACAGACATTTTAAAGATATTCTCAGAATTTTATTCTGAATCTGTAGCGCAAAAACTAGCTCACAATTTCGGAAATAACTTATCTAGTGATTGTACTAGAACTTATAGAAAAAATTTACAATCAATGTTTATGTATCATAATGTTGAAATTTATATCATAATGATAATGTTGAAATTTATAACAGCATAATGACGTTACCAAATAAAAAATCGACTGGACTAGATGAAGTTCCAACATATGTGATCAAGGATAATGCTGTAGTACTAGCAGAATTATTATGTCCAATGATAAACTTGATGTTTCAAACTGGTATTTTTCCAGATATTTTGAAAATTGCAAAAATAAAACCTATATACAAAGGAAAAGATGATCGATACAAGGTTAATAACTACCGGCCAATTTCAATACTGTCTGGATTTTCGAAAATTTTTGAAAAAGCAATATGAAATAGAGTAACAAACTTTTTAGAGACAAACAATGTCTTAAACAATTCGCAACAGATCGTTTTAGATCTAAACGATTTACTTCAACTGCTCTGTTTGAATTTTACGAATATTTATCAAAAGCGTTAGATGACGGACTATCTGTGTTTGGATTGTTCTTTGACCTGAGTGCAGCCTTCGATACGGTCAATCACAGTTATCTTCTGAAGAAACTGGAAGCCATGGGAATCCGAGGCAATGTTAATGATTTGGTAAAATCATACTTAAGTAATCAAAAATATGTAGTCGAAATTCAAGGACAACAGTCAGTAGAAAAATACATCAATATTGGAGTACCACAAGGCAGTAATCTTGGACCTCTGCTTTTTATTTGTTTTATTAATGACCTACCAGAACATGTAGTAGATGCAAAATGAATAATTTATGCTGATGTTACTGCACTTATAGCCGACTCTACTTAGGAAGATGCAAAAAAATCGGTAACAAAGGTGCTAAAAATGTTTCATGAGTGGTGTTATAGGAATCAGTTAATTGTAAATTTGCAAAAATCGGCACTGGTGAATTTTAAATTAAGGCAATCATATAACGAAAATGTGGAAATTTGTATAGATCAGACAATACTAAAATCAACGAATCAAACTAAGTTTTTAGGTATTATTATAGACAGTAGTTTAAAATTTAAAGATCAAGTAAATTTTGTATGTAAGAAACTGAATAGATTTTTATTTCAAATTAGAGTATTAAAAAAATATGTGAACCATGAACAGTTAATTATGTTTTATTATGCATACGTTTACTCTACACTGAAATATGGAATATTATTATGGGGAAGATCTGCAGAATCAAACCGAGCATTCATAATACAGAAAAAGATAATAAGAAGCATTTTCAAGATTCCAAAGAGTGAATCTTGCAAAAATTTACTTATAGAAAATGAAATTTTAACTTTTTATGGTACCTTTGTGTACGAATTAATAACATACATGAAAGAAAATAATTAGTTTGTAGCGAAAGAAAAAATGCAGTATGATACGCCATATGAAAATTTATTCAGTTTCGCACACAGAACAACATTTTTTTAAAAGACATTGACAAATCCTCTTCACCTAGCCTGAAAATGTTACATACAATTTTTATATATAACAATTCTATACATAACACCATAAATTACACTCCATACGAATTATTTTTTGGACGCAAATATGACTCTAAATTAACTCTCAACGCAGAAATGGTACAACAAGAGCATGAAAAGTTCCTACACGAATCATTTCAAAATCAGGTCCAAAACAAAATTAATAAAATAAATACTAAACGCGAACCACCCATCAACTATTCACCTAACCAAATAAGTTATTTTCAGGAAAATAAACAATAAGTTACATAAAAAATTTAAACAAATCACTATTAAAACTAACAATAGGGCAACAGTGACTGACACTAAAAATCGGAAAATCCCTAAAAGAAAACTAAGACGACCTACCTTGTTACAGAATAACGCTACTCCTGACGAAAATAACGAAAATGCAGAGACTCGAAATACGGGACTTAACGAACAACCCGGGACTAGTGACTGTACAACTAGGGCAGGGCAGACTCAACCAAGGTTATAACAAATTCCTACACATCATTAATCTCAACCTTTATAAGTAAAATTTGGAAAAAAATTAAAAAAACTTCTTTAAAATATCTCGATAACGATAACAATTATTTAAATAATTCTCTTAAAAACATAGTCAAATTAAAATTCAAAGAATTACAAAACATATTTAAACAAATTTACCCTATACGCGTAAAAAGAGCCCTCATAAATGCATTAGGTTCTGCTATAAAATTTATAACCGGTAATATGGACAACGAAGATGCACTAAGAATAAATCAAGATATAGAAAAGATCAAATTAAACCAACTCATTTAATTTCTAGTAGCAATAAACAAATTAAAATCAACGAGATGATGTTCGAAAGATTTAATAATATTTCAGAACACATAAATTTACAGCAGGATGCCATAAATAAAATTTTCTCCATAATGAGAGATCAAGTAGCGGGCAATTTAAATAATCGGGAACAGAACTTTCTAAATGCTTTTCAACATGTTAATCATATATAATATCGATCTCTTGCATTCGCATTTGATTCAGCTAGCTCAAGCAATAAATCTTGCAAAACTAAATGTACTTCCTACCCCAATATTGTCCCCCGACGAACTAGATCACGCTTATGAAATTTTACAATCCCAAAACCTACCCATTCGATCCTTGTATCAAGTATATGAACTATTAACATTTCAAGCGTACTACAATAAAACTAATATCATTTTCAATGTACGTATCCCTATTTTCGAACCCGAATTTTATCCACTTAACCTCTTGGAACCGTTACCTATAAAAAATAAATCCATAGTAGTCCCATATCCATATATCCTTAGCGGAAACAATGTAAATTACTTTTCAAAAAAGGAATGCCAACAACTGAATAAATTGTACATATACAATAAAGATTTAGTAAAAATACCACAGACCGACAATTGCTTTAACCGTATCCTCCAAGGACAGACAGCAAACTGCACCTACGAGGAATCTGAAGAAACGACAAAAATTAAACAAATGACCCCGCAACATATTATAATCAAAAACGCCAAAAATCTAACAATTTTCACTACCTACGGTATAGATCAACGAACTATAACCGGAACCACATTGATCTACTTTAACAAATGTGAAATCACCATTAAAGGGACACTGTATCGAAACCAGGAATTCAGCGCTACAGAACAAGTTCACATTTTACCTCTTCATAAGCTACAAGTTGAACAATACCAGCTATTGCTTAATAAACTTAACATGGCTATCATCAAAACAGGAAAGAAATAAGCAATATAAGGACTACAACATATGTTCATACGTCAAGTCTGTACATAACTATCATTTTTCTCATCGTAACTATCATCGGGTACATTACAATCCAGAAAATCATCAAAAACCGACTACTTAAACGAAATACATTATCGGCCCATCCAAACGAGCCAATACTCATCTGGAATAGGCCTCAAACTCATTGTCAGTGGGGAGGAGTTATGGAATGACCACATCCGCCAAATAAGCTACATCAGAATCTTCACACAGTTGCCTATACGTTTCATAAAATTTAGTGTCATAGGGCAATTATAACAAACTTATGAACATTAACATATCATATTATAATATTATTCATATCATCATTTTATTTTATTATCTAAAACTATAATTATACATAATATGTAATATGTATAAATTCTTTATGCTTAATAATCATTATAAAACATATAAACGATTAAAACAAAATACACAATTAAGTTCCGATTTAGCAGTTAAGCTAGGCGTAATCTCTGTTCGGGCATTATTCAATTCTTTGTAATATTTTATTGTATTAAAATTAATAAAATTGTGAAAGTTAATTAAAATAAATTTTTAAAAACTAATTTTATTTGTTGTAAAACGTAACTATATATATATATATATATATATATATATATATATATATATATATATATATATATATATATCGTAATTGCGGGTTACTTGAGCCCTGCGGTGTAATTTGAACCCAAAGCGGAAAAAGTATTATTTTCTGTTTTGTGCTTATATTGGTCAATAGTAGAAGTAAGTTAGATGTTTAGCTAATAGGTAACAGCAGTAGGTTTACGGTGTTTAAGTTTAGGTAATTCTGAAAATTGACACTAGAGGTGAGGCAAGTGTTGTTTACTCTCTGTTTGAAATTGATGTTTTGTTACGTTGCTAACTTTTGACTGTAAAAATAACTGTGGTAGCCTACAAAGGAAGGTAAGTGTATAATTTTAATACTTTGTTCATTACTAAACTAAATTCAGATATGTTCATATGCCAAACATTTCGTTAATTTTTTAAATTAAGGTTTTGATAAATCAGTAAAATAACCTTAAAATTAGGGCAACTTGAGCCCTTTATAACTTTGATATAAAATGGTGCAAGATTATAGCAGAAATTCCCAAAAGTCCTAAACCGTTGGACAAGTTCGTTAACCAGGCACGTACGATGCCCAAAACATGTTACTTTTGGAAATTTTCATGAAAAAAATTAACTTTTTTCCAAAATTTCTCCTTATCCAAAATTTTTTACACCGTTGGAACGAGGAGAAAAAGTCACACAAAAAAGGTCTTTAAACTATTATTCTATGTCAACTAGTTTCCGAGAAAAACTAATTTTTGTAAACGGAAATTCGCTACGTTATGCAGGATGCTGCGATAAGAGTATTGAATAAGTAAAGTTCCTTATATGTTTGTACAATGTTTTAATTAGTAACCAACATCCTACATGGTCTCAAACTGTTTTCAAATGAAAATCACCTGGAAATTTAGGTTTGGGCTCAAGTAACCCGATCTTGAGGTTAACTTGAGCCCAAAATCTAAAAAGCTATAAAATTTATGAGCCATAAGAAAAAGAACCATATTATATAATAAACTAACCGTAGTCATATATTAAGATTAATATACTGAATTTCCTATCCCAAATAAGTATAACAGTTACGCTCAATTTTTGAAATTATCAGATGATTTGCATCAAGTAACCCGCATTTGGGCTCAAGTAACCCGCAATTACGTGTATATATATATATATATATATATATATATATATATATATATATATATATATATATATATATATATATATATAGAGAGAGAGAGAGAGAGAGAGAGAGAGAAGAAAGTAAGCAAATGTCGGATAGTGTCTAATTTCGGATACGAAAATATTTTGACAATAAAACGATAGATGGCATTTCCAGTACCACTAAGCCATAGTTTTAGCCGCCATGCTGCTATTGTGTTATTATCTTGAACGGAGGAACGTGTGTTTGTGTAGAAAAAAATTTTTTATTTTTTTTTGGAGTTCAAATATTTTACAATGGTGACTTGTGACCTTTCTAAGGACCAGAAGGTCATGCTATTGTTTGTTTAATGTATTATATTTGATAAGAGGTGTATTTTGAATTTTTGTACAAAAAGAGCGTGTAATGTTTGAGGTTATATTGACAAGCGTGTTAAAGTGAAATTTTATATATTTTCCTAATTTCGGATAGTATTCAGTGCCTATTTTCGGATATCCGAAATTGGGATACTTTCTAGGAAAATAAATAAAAATGTCTTAAAGTCAGAACAAGCGTAGAAAATGGGATCCTGAAAATATGAAGAAGGCTGTTGAAGCCGTGAAAAATAAAAAAATGGGTTACTTGAAGGCTCACAAAATTTTTCACGTACCGAAATCTACGTTAAAAATAAGGATGGGAAAAGCGTCGACGAACTTCTTAACAGAAACCTAGGAAGGAGAACAGTTCTTTCCGAGTATTTGGAAACTTTATTAGTTGAGTATTTATTGGACATGGAGAAAAGGTTCTATGGGTTACGAACATCGGATGTTAGACGATTAGCTTTTCAACTGGCTATTCAAAATAACATAAAACATCCATTTAAAGGATCTTCTGCTGGTAAAAAGTGGTTGAAATTGTTCATGCGTCGTCATCCAGAACTCTCTCTTAGGACTCCTCAATCCATATCCAGTGCTAGAGTGAAAGGTTTTACTAAAGAAAATGTGGACGCATTTTTTGATATCTACGAAAAGAATTATCAAAGGTTGGCTTTTCTCCACAGAAAATCTTTAATGTCGACGAAACAGGTATTAGTATTGTTCAGCATAAGATGTCCAAAGGGATTGGAAGGAAAGGAAAAAAACAAATAGCGAGTATTCATCAGCAGAGCGTGGGACACTAATTACACTGGTTACTTGCATGAGTGCTGCAGGGCAGTATATCCCCATATGTTTATCTTCCCACGCAAGAATATGAAGCCCGAATTAATGAACGGAACACCTCCTGGATCTATCTCTGCGTGTCATATATCAGGGTGGATACAAGTAGATGCATTCACAAAATGGCTAAATCATTTTATTGGGATAACTAAACCATCTGTCGAAAATCCTGTGATACTGATTCTTGATGGGCACTATTCACACACGCGCAACTTGGATGTTATTAACATTGGGAGAGAACACGGCGTGATTATAATATGTATTACCTCCCCACTCAACCCATAAGATGCAACCACTTGATGTGGCATTCATGAGTCCATTTAAAACATTCTACGCGTAAGAAATTGAAACGTGGCTAAGAGCAAATGCTTCCACCCAAAGAGTAGTTACAGCTTACCAGATAGGAGAATTAGTGGGTAAGGCATATGGCCGTGCAGCTACCATACAAAATGCTATAAATGGATTTCGTAAAACAGGCTTATTCCCTTGTGATAGGAATGCATTTGAAGAACATGAGTTCGCTATAGAAAGCGGAACAACAGACAATGAAATGGAAACTGGAGAAGAAAAAAAATAAATTAACCGAAGCAAATATTTTAACTCAAAGTCCTTCTGACAGATTTCATGAAGAAAAAAGACAATCTTTCAACAATGATCGTTCAAGTTTACTCTCTGTGAAGCCTACAGATATAAGCCCATTACCTTCGCTTAAAAAGCGCAAACATCAGAGTGAAGATGCAAGGAAAGGGCGCAAGAAGGGGAAAGCCGCTCTAGTCACTGGATCTCCGTTCAAAAAGCAACTTGTAGAATCTCTAAATAAAAATACTAAAAATGAGAATCCAAATTTGCAAGAAACAGCACAGCCATCAACGTCTGGTAAATGCAAGACATCATCACGAGCGTCGAAACAGGGAGAAAAAACAGCTTACAGTAGAAAAACAAAGCAGTTAAAGAAGAAGAAGCAGGATATTTCTTCAAGCTCATCAGAAGAGGATTTAGTGCTAACACATGACTCTCTCGGAAATTATGACTCTGATGATGCTGAATGTTATGTGTGTTTTGGCCTGTTTTATGAGGACAGAAAAGGAAAAGATTGGGCATGGTGCAGTAAATGCTTTCGATGGGGTCACCAAAAATGTACTGGTTTCAATAATAAGTCAAGATTTATTTGTATAGATTGCATTGATTGAACTTTTGGGTATAGAATGTTTTTTTCTTTATAATGTATAATTAAGAGTACTTTCAATAAAGGTTTGAAAACCAAATACTATTGTTTTCTTAATCAACGCAATTCAAACAGGAAGTTAAGGGAAGATAAAATGTATCTGAAATTAGGAACCCCATGTATCCGAAATTAGGAATCCATTTCCCAAAGTTAAAAAAAAACCACGGTTTGACAACAAATAAAATTAAAATTATTTTTAAGTGTGATAGAGTGATTGCATTTCAGGGAAAGGTTCTACATGAGATGAAGTATCGAATATGCAAATATCATACAATACAAATAATTGTAGACAAAACTACATATATATACAGGCTGAACCTGTATACAGGCCTATATATATATATATATATATATATATATATATATATATATATATATATATATATATATATATAGGCTGAGTTTTTCGAGAGTTGCCATTTTGATTACAGCCAAACCGTTGATTTAATCGAAAAATTGTTCAAATAAGAGTTGTAGATATCGACGGGGTCAACCGATTGCTATAGTCAGGAGCTTTATAGCTCTTATAGTTTTCTAGTTATGATACAAACTTATAGATTTTTAAATGAGACTATATGTTAATTTTTCGATAAAGCTGATCTAATGCATCAATTAAAAATATAAATGAAGAAAAAAAAGTTTTTTACCCAAGTAAATTTTTTGAATTCTTCTTTAATTTAGCAATTAGGCGGTAGAAATATGCATATGTATTATATGTATGAGTTTTAGCGGCTAGCATTTCTATTACATCCAAGAAAAGAACCTTATTAATATCATTTAATATCATTCTCTGTAACACAGACGGTATGGTAATTCAGATTTTGGAGTATAGATGTCGGCCTATATTTCAAGTTTTTAACATTTTTGCATAATAAAATCAAATTATTTTAAAATATTAGTATTTAAAGTAACTTAATTTAAAAATAGTTTAAAGTATTTCATTAATTTACTGAAAAATATATTTATTTCTTATTTATTTATAGAACGACAGGTGGCAGGTGAAATAAATGTACACATCCAATACAAATCAAAATGACACTGGCGTTTCTTAATAGTAGCAAAGTGAGGTTAATTGAGAATGAAAGTATTGTACTCAAATAGTGCAAAAATATTTGAAATTCAATAGTATTTTCTTTTTATTACAAACCAAATTAAAAATGAGAAGTTTTTTCATAAAAAACTTTTCATTTCCTTTAAAAATACTTGCTACAAAAATATGTTTAGACGCCTATGTATCTGTCAAACAGTGACATTTCAGAAAAATAATTTTTTATTTTTCAATGAATTAAAACAGAAATTTTATTTCCTTATTGTACTTAGTTATCATTTTTATACGATAATTTAATCTATTTAATAATTTTAATTTCCGATGGAAAACGATGGTAATAATCGTTTAATTTTTCGTTACTACATTGTCAAAAATGGCAACCATATTGAGCCAATATCTTTTTAAATTACGTAAAATCCTACTCGTTTGCAAGTACTTGAGTACGAAATTTAAAAGTGTCATTTTTAAAACGTAATTACTCAAAAATATGAGATAAAACAATGAAAATTTGAGTGTTACTGGTAGTTTTGAATCATAAACAAATTTTTGAAAAACTTTTAAACATACGTTTCCATTTAAAAAACTATAAGTTTGTATCATAACTCGAAAACCATAGGAGCTATAAAGCTCCTGACTATAGCAGTTGGTTGCCCCTGTTGATATCTACAACTCTTATTTGAACAATTTTTCGATTAAATCAACGGTTTGGCTGTAATCAAAATGGCAACTCTCGAAAGACTCAGCCTGTATATACGGTAAGCGGTAAAAAGACTGTATTAGTGGTCACTGAGTAGAACATATTTCGTACGGTTTATAATATTTCGTTAATTCGAATTGAATAACACGTTATATTTTAGTGTTCTTTACTTTAATAACAATAAATTTTCATTTTCAATAATAGTTCAGCTTACAGTTCAGTAAGAATGTATGACAAGTCTGCATTGTTAAATATAATATTTTATTACGCGATGATTGCCGTACAATTAACGATACAGGCAAATCTTATCCACCTTCTACACCTGTCTATGCTACCATTTCACAGTTAATGCAAGAGCATGGTTATGAAATAACGTCTGTTTCTGAAAAATCTATTAATATATCTACATCTTCTTCAGTTTCATTATATTCAAAAGAATTTCAGCTTATTGTATCTGCAAAAAAATGGGAATCCATTAGTCCCATAAAAAATATATATAATAATCGTACTTATTGGGTTTTGAAATCAGGCTGGACAGATATCGTTGCAGAAAAGCTTTGACAACAACAGAAACTAAGTTGTGCATTCAAATTTAAGAAACATAACGTTTATCCTAGCGCAGAAGCACGTTGTTATATATTCTTTAAAGGTTGTTGTACAGAGTGTGCTGGAAGTATTGAATGCATATTATTCAAAGAACCAAAGAATAATACAGATGTGATATTTCATTGCAAAGTGGAAAACATTAGTACCACAAGACAACATGGGAAAAAAAGACAATTAAGAGGTAAACGACGAATAAAAGTAGCAGATACAATGATAAAACAACGGAAAGATGCTATTTCTTTTCGTAGAGAAGAAGCGGAACGCCTTAAAGAGTTTGGAGATAAAAGCCCTCCGATTCTCTCTTCTTCTACAGTGTTACGGAAAGCTAAAGAAGAAAGACTACTCAGTCAACACGGACTTACATTTAGCAATCCTATTTTAAATTTATTGAATATTTCAAGAGAAAGCAAATATGTTGGTTCTATCATTAATATCAGTTTAATGCCGTTTTATTGCTTGTACTGAACCCCAGAGCAACAACTTTTATACGCATTAAGACACAAAAAAGATGCCGAAGGGTTTTTAACTATTGACGCTACCGGTGGTATAATAAAACGTGAATCATCACAGGATCCACCAATATTTTTGTACCAATGTGTATTTCTAAACAAAAATGGAAGTGCCCCTGTTTTTCAAATTGTTTCGGCCGATCACAGGGCTGTAATGATTGCTTTCTTTTTGCGTAATATAATCGTCAGAGGTGTTCCTTCACCACGAACAGTTGTTACTGATTTCGGATGGGCCATCTTGATCGCCGTATCAAATGTATTTGCAAAATGCTATGATTTTCGCGACTATCTACGAAAATGTTATATGACTGCTGTGCTCGGAAACATTGATATGATTCCATCCTGTTATATTAGAATAGACGTAAGTCATTTAATTCACATGGTTGCGAAATGGAAGAGTCTAAAACACAAGGATAGAATATTAGTGCGAATATTCAACATTCGTTGTATTAGCCAAATTAGGCAAATCAAATGGATTCCCTTAAAGAATTACAATATTTAATGGAATCAATACTAGTTGTTGCATTAAGCAAATACATTGGTTACACTATAGATGGACAGCCGTTATTATCTGATGAGCGTATGGTATACTTAAATAATATTATAAAAAATAATATTAACGTAAAAAAATTAGACGATATTGCAAATAATACTGATAATGACAATGATGAAAATTTCCACGACGAGACATTTTCAACTGTTGGCAATGGTGAAAACGAAGAATACTCCCTAGATAATAATTGGACGGAATGGACAAATTCACTTTGGAATAATGCACAAAAAATTGCGAGTAATTCTAATAACGGGAATATTATTAACGCATGTTATAATCCCGAATTTGCAAAACAAATCAAGACACAATTGTTGCCATACTTACCCGTATGGATGGGTGTAATGCGTCCATACTTCAAAATTTCTAAAATAATCGCCACTTCTTCTCCAGTGGAAGCAGAATTTGGTGATTTAAAAAACAGATGTTTTAAAGGCCAACTAGCAACAAAAATCGACAAATTCATATTGCAGCATATAGATTTTCTAAATAAAAAAACTATTCTTGCATGTGACGAAACCGATCTTTCATTTAAAAACGATATATCTTCACAAGAGGAAAACACTGCGCAAAATCAAGCATATAATGATACAATTACTGTTACGACATACAAAAATGATATTAATACGGAAAACTTTGTAGAGCAGAATAAAAAAAACAATCGAAACCAACTGGAATATATCTGAAAACTGGCATGGTGAAGTAAATTCCAAGGAAATATTTGACGACTGTTCTATTGAATTTCCTAAAAAGAAACGAAAACAGCAGTCGTACTTAGATAAATGCGCAGAATGGGATTATATAAAAAACACTAAATCCCATAACCTTCCACTTATCCTTAATGATAACAAATGTAAGGCAATCAAAATTAAAAATGGATGTTTAATGACGTTGCAAGAAACATGCGCCTTCGACGCAATTTTACAACTCGTAGTAAATGCCTTCCCAACACATACATCATATCGAGATGCAGTGAAATTATCGTCCGACAAAATCTTTCAATTAGCTGCATCCATACTAGATCATGGCAATTTACTTACCGCTCATTATACAGAACGAGCAATGATCTTGCAAGATATATCAATGTTTGAAAAAGTAACTACCATTTTTCCAAATAATATTATACGTTTAAATGCAAATTACAATGTTGCGCATTTAGCAGAATATATTTTTAAAAATGAAGAAAGTTATACTTTTAGCAAGCATTGTTCTTGCGGCGCTACAAATTCACGCAAATCTATCACCTGTCCCGTTAATGATGATATACTTTTGCAAGAGGGATTACAACATACGCAACGTGCAATAGATGACCTCCAGAATCTAAGTATACATTGTAAATGTGGCGCAATAGCTGAAAGTACAATTAGCTATGGAAAACATAATAATAGACACTTCAATATTTACAGACTATCACTAAATCCCTACTGAAAGAAATATTAATAAATATGATTTAAATTCCGTAACAAAAATTATAAAAATGAATAACACGAATAATTATATACTAATAGGTATTGTGCATTACATAAAATCAAAATATCTGCAGCATAGTGGTCACTATATTGCATACTCATTTACGGGAACACATTGGTTCCAATATGATGACTTAAAAAAGAAACGGGAGACAGCCAATCCATTGCAACAAATTGTTCCACATTTAATAATATACGTCAAATGTTTTTTTTTTCTTTTTTTTTTGCAAAGGATTGCTTAATATAATAAAAAAAATATAAATCTGCGAATATAAATCAGTAGTAAGGTTTTTTAACGAAATTATTTTGCTGAATATTAGTTCATTAATAATACATTCTTATATTTAAATATATTAATTATAAATCAAATTCTTATTTAATGTTAGTAACCATTTTCATATGAATGATAGAGTAACTTAGGTATAAAATTATTTTAAATATTTATTCTTATTGAGGATGATTGGATTTTTAGTTGGTCAGAACTTCAGCATTTGTGTTCTAAGTGTAAAAGCTCATGCACCCGGCTGTCATTATTAAGATTTTACCTAGAAATATTGACCCCTACTGGACGACCTTTTCTATTTATAGCAAGTTGGGGTGAAATGTTCTATTGTATCTATACGACCGGTTAGTTCTTGGAGGGATCACTTTCTACTAACCAAGTTAATTTGATAGTTTTAAAGTATATCTTGGCAACAATGGACGTACAAATTATGGCTGAGCGCTCCGTTCTCATCGCGCTCTATCTCCAAAACAGCTAAACGCACCGAAAAGTGTTTGAAAAAAATTTGTAGAGAATTTTATGTTCTATAACTTTTATAATAAATGCAAAAATGATTTGAGATAAAGGAAACGAGATATATCTAAAAAAACTGATTTTCGCGACCTTTGACCTTCAATATCTAAAGACGCTCACACGTGATCTTATGAGACTTTTGAAGGAACATTTAGGATGCGAAAATAAAGGTGTATACGAAAATCCAGCTTATTCCGTTTCATTCCGAGGTCAAACCCTTAAATGATCGGGCTATAAAATATATTTTTATTTTGTACATTTTTTTTTTCTTTTATTTTTTATATTGCTGTAAGAATAATGCGGAAATTAAAAGAAAATTAAAGAAGTAAATTTTTAAACCTCAGATTCATTTTCTGTAATCACTCCCTGTAAAAAAATCTTTTCTTAATTTTTTAATTTAATGAATATATAAATATTTAAAAGTTGTATTATCATTATTATTGCTATTATTATTATTATTATAAAATTTACGCCAACCTGGCGCTTACTGCCTCAGTCGGATAGTAACGGTTAAGATTAATCTATACCTATGCCGGCATTATAATCAGATACCAGCAAATTAATACTTTATACCTAAGGTGCTGTGCTAAAGCAAAACTTAAAAAATAATTAAAAAATAGTTAGAGACCGGAACTCTCGGCGACAGTGTTTCATTTCGCTAGAACTATTGCAGAAGTATCAAAATATGTCAAGAAGTGGGCCAGAAATGCCAGCAAACTTTCTTAATTTAGGTAGTTTATTCTTGACTTGCGGTACTAGTGTAAAATTTAAAAAAATTATTTTAAAAAAATTAACTCTAGATGAAAGTGACTCACCTCGCTAGAACTTTTGTAGAAGTATCAGAATACGTCAACAAGTTGGCCAGAACTATTGGCAAACTGGTAGTTTATTCTTTAGGTGGGGGCCTGCAGCAAAATTTAAAAAGTTATTTAATAGTAGTTAAAGACCGGAACTCTCGACAAAAGTGACTCACTTCGCTAGAACTATTGTAGAAGTATGAGAATATGTCAAGACATTGGCCAGAATTATAGGCAAACTGGTAGTTTATTCTTGAGGTGCGGTGTTGGAGCAAAATTAAAAAATTTTTTTAAATATAGTTAAAAGCCGATATTCTCGACGAAAGTGACTCACTTCACTATAATTATTGTAGAAGTATGAGAATATGTCAAGACATTGGCCAGAACTATAGGCAAACTGGCAGTTTATTCTTGAGGTGCGGTGCTGGAGCAAAATTAAAAAATTTTTTTAAATATAGTTAAAAGCCGGTATTCTCGACGTAAGTGACTCACTTCGCTATAACTATTGTAGAAGTATGAGAGTATGTCAAGACATTGGCCAGAACTATAGGCAAGCTGGTAGCTTATTCTTAAGGTGCGGTGCTGGGGAAAAATTTTAAAAATTTTTAATAGTAGTTATAATTTTGGAGAAAGCAACTAGAAGTAATAACTCTGGACAAAAGCAAGTCACTTCGCTAGAACTAATGTAGCAGTATGAGAATATCTGAAAAAGTTGGCTAGAACTATTGGCAAACTGGTAGTTTATACTTGAGGTGCGGGGCTAGACCCAAATTTAAAAAGTTACTAAAAAATAGTTAAAGGCCGGAACTTTCGGCGAAAGTCGCTCACTTCGCTAGAACTATTCTAGAACTATGAGGATATATTAAACATTTAACCAGAACTACCAGAAATTTGGTGGTTTATACTTGAGGTGCGGTGCCAGAGCCAAATTTTAAAAATTGAAAAAAAAAAAATAGAGGCCGGAACTTTCGGCGAAAGCGACTAACTTCGCTAGAACTATTATAGAACTATGAGAATATATCAAAAGTTTGGCCAGACCTACCAGATATTTGGTAGTTTATTCTTGAGGTGCGGTGCCAGAGCCCAATTTAAAAAGTTATTAAAAAATAGTTAAAAGCCGGAACTTTCGGCTAAAGTGGCTCACTTCGCTAGAACTATTCTCGAGTTATGAGAACATATCAAAAATTTGGCCAGAACTACCAGATATTTGGTACTTTATTCTTCAGGTACGGTCCCACAGCCAAATTTTAAAAATTGAAAAAAAAAATAGTTAAAGGTCGGAACTTCCAGCGATAGTGGCTCACTTCGCTAGAACTATTATAGAACTATGAGAATATATAAAAAGCTTGGCCAGAACTACCAGAAATTTGGTAGTTTATTTTTAAGGTGCGGTGCCAGAGCCAAATTTTAAAAATTGAAAAAAAAATAGAGGACGGAAATTTCGGCGAAGGTGTCTCACTTCGCTAGAACTATTCTACAGTTATGAAAATATATCAAAAATTTAACCAGAACTGCAAGAAATTTTGTAGTTTATACTTGAGGTGTGGTGCCAGACCCAAATTACAAAAATTGAAAAAAAATAGACGTGAACTTTCGGTGGAAGTGGCTCACTTCGCTAGAACTATTCTAGAACTATGAGAATATATCAACAATTTGGCTAGAACTACCAGAAATTTGGTAGTTTATTCTTGAAGTGCGGTGCCAGAGCCAAATTTCAAAAATTGAAAAAAAAAATAGTTAAAGGCCTGAACTTTCGGTGAGAATGGCTCACTTCTGATCTGAAACTTTGTCCGTATGTAGTGGCTACCTAATAACATAAAAAATATCAGTTGCTGCTAAAAAACGTTTTTAAGGGTGAAACATTCCCTCAAAGTTGAAACTCAAAAATTTAAAGATCGATGAAATTTTGTATATACGTACCTTAAAAAGTTCTAGTAACAAATATAACATTATTTTTTGCATTTACACATTTTTAAGGGTTGAAACCACCCCTCAACTGGGTACTTAAAAATTTAAAAATTGATGATATATTGTTTATATATACTATACAGAGCTCTAATAATAAATATAACATTATTTTTTGCACCTACAAATTTTTAGAGGTTGAAACCACCCCTTCATATGTGTACTTAAAAATTTAAAAATTTATAATGTTTTGTTTACATATACTGTATAGAGCTCTAGTAATAAATATAACATTATTTTTTGCATCCACAAGTTTTCAAACCACCCCTTCAAGTGCGTACCTAAAAATTTAAAAATTGGCGATATTGTGTTTACATAAAGACCTAACGATAAATATATTATAAATACATTCTTTCACACAGTTCTAGGGAGTTATCGTTAGGTCTCTATGTAAACATAATATCGCCAATTTTTTTTTCTTTTAGGTACGCACTTGAAGGGGTGGCTTGAAAATTTGTGGATGCAAAAATAATGATATATTTATTACTAAAGCTTTGTATAGTATATGTAAACAAAATATTATAAATTTATAAATTTTTAAGTACACATATGAAGGGGTAGTTTCAACCCCTAAAAATTTATAGATGGAGGAAATAATGTTATGTTTATTACTAGAGCTCTAAATATACTCCTCAAAACAAAATAAGGGCCACTTGAAAGTTTGTATTTTAAAACTGATTTATGTCGATCCACGTCAAAATAACTTTTCTAAATGACTGTTGTTATGATATTAAGTGGTTGAGTAAATGATAAGTTTAAGTGATATTATTGTTGAGGGAAAGATTTAAAAGTTTTTTTGTTTCGCACAGCGTCAAGTGGTTAGTTTTACTTATTTTTTTGAATTTGATTTAAAATCAGTTTGCGCTAGATTATTGATTTCTGAGGTTGTTTTTTGAAATTTGGCGTGTTATTCAATCATTTATTTTTACAATGCCGAGAATTCGACACTATATGGACGAAGCTACTGCTACCAGAGCCGTAACGATGATTGAGGGTGGTCAATCTCAACGTTCCGTGGCTCTGCAGTTGGGTTGTTCACGAAGGGCTATTCAAAATGTTTGGAATCGGTACCAGCAGACCGGTAGTGTAACCCGGCGCCGTGGCTCAGGAAGAGTTCGTGCTACCACTGCCCGTGAAGACCATTACATTCGACTGTGTTCACGACGTGAACCGACTGTTACCGCAGGTACTCTGCAAAATCGCTTACATCGATCTACTGGTACTGTTGTCAGTAATCAGACCATACGAAATCGTTTGCATGAAGACCAACAACGTTCAAGAAGACCAGTAATCCGTACCAAACTGACCGGAGCGTATCGTACAAACCGTTTAAGATTTGCACGTGAACACCTTGAATGGGGCTTGGAGGAATGGCGTCACGTACTCTTCACGGATGACTGCAAGGTGAAGTTTTTTAGTGATAATCTACGTGTAAGAGTGTGGAGAAGAAGTGGGGAAAGGTTTTCTGATCGTCACATTCATGAACGCGACAGATTTGGCGGTCCTAATGTCATGGTCTGGGGTGGAATTAGTTTGCAAGGCAAAACTGAGCTTGTTTTCCTGAACGAGGGTACTGTAACGGCTCAAAGTTACATCGAACAGGTTGTCAGACCCCATGTGATCCCCTTTGCACAACGAGCGGCCGACGGATATATCCTGATGCAGGATAATGCCCGAGCGCATACCGCTCGAGCGACGACAACTGTCCTTAGGGAGGCTAATATACAGGTTTTACCGTAGCCTGCAAATAGCCCTGACTTGAACCCAATAGAACATCTTTGGGATCAATTAAAACGGCGAGTTAGAGCAGCCGGAGAGGATGTGCACACCCAACAACAACTGATTGATGTCTTGAGAAGATGTTGGGAGGAGATTCCTGATGAAACCGTTAGGCATCTTATTGAAAGCATGCCGAGGAGGCTTCAAGAATGTGTTTGAAAAAGGGGAGAGCATACTCGATATTAAATCACCGAAAAGTTGCATAATGTGTGCTTTTACTCAAAGCGTGAACGTTTGTTGATGATTGTAAAAATGACTATAAAAATGATAAAATCCTAAAAAAATCTAATTATGGATTAATTTTTTATTTAATCTTATTAAAATTAATTTTATTTAGTAAAAAATTAGTTCCTTAATTAAATGTAAGCCTATCTTATACTGTAATTTATATAAAAATAAACTTATGCAGCAAAACATGAGTGGCCCTTATTTTGTTTTGAGTAGTATATATAACTCTGATGTTGTGGTTGACTGGACCAAAATGGTAGAACTCCGAGTTTGTAAAAAAAATCTACAACAGATTCACTTTAAAACAAGCCATTTGGATAAAACTTACAAAACAATCAACTTAAAGCGACAAACTGAACACATTAAGGACTTCCTTATTAGAACTTTGAACAAAACGCAACCAATACCCGCAAACGCAACCAAGTCTTCCTCAGGCAAAGTACATGGACTTAGAGTAATTGTATCAATGAAGTACACCTGTGATATATTTGGATGGACATAAGATATTTTATACAAAATTGCCTCAAAGATCATAGACTGAAACTAAAGTATTTTTTACACTACACACATCGACATGACACACTGGTTTGTATACATTTACTAGTTGAGTTGTGCGCATGCGATACTCACATTTGTGTCATGCCAATGTGAAAAGTATGGAATGAAGCTAGTTGTTGATATTTTGTGTGCATTCCAAATATTAACTGCCATTTTATTAATATATTTGAGGTTATTACTTTGAATACTTAAAATTTTGGTGCATTTTGAAAACACCGATAATCATAACAAATAACATCAAATAAGTAAATTAATTTTGATAAAAATTTCAAATATGAATCATAAATAAGTTGTTTTATTAAAGCTGTTGGCAATGGACAAATATATGTAGTTACATTTAACTAAAATATAGACCAAAACTAATAAACTGGTGAAACAATTTTTGGAATCCATTACCAAATAATAGAGAAATAGAATATTAATAGATTTGAGCGTTACTTTATGGTATTCCATATTTGTAAATAATAAACAAATATTTTTGCGAAGTAAAATATTTGTTTATTATTTACAGAGAAATAGAAGATCAAAGTTTAAGGCACAATTATAGATTTTCAATTCGCCTGTGACGTCAAACATCCGAACAATCGGACACTGAGTGTCTTTTATACAATACAGTAGCCACTATGAAACCGTGCACTATCAAACTGTTACAACCTTCACTACTGCTGTGTAACAAACACAATCAAACAATGCTTTTCGGTACACGCAGAACATTTGTTGTGTCATTGTTGTTGTATAAATACATAACAGTAAGCTAGTCATAGGCGCCTAAATTAGTTTATTCTCATTTAATTTAATAAATATGAATCAACAAAAAAAACAAAAATTTAACGTTCTTACTATTGAAGATCGGTTAAAAATTATTAATGAAATAGAAAACGGTAAACCACATGCGTATCTCGCTGATAAATATAATGTTAGCCGCATGACTATAACACGAATAATCAAGAATAAAAAAAATATTAAACGTTGTAAAGAAAAATTAAAAATCCGAACTGACTTTGTTTTTAAAAAAACAGTAAAAGATTTTGATAATGAAAAACTGGATAATGCTTTGTATAAATGGGTTGAACAAAAGCGGTTACAAAACCAACCTATATCAGGACCTCTCTTAAAAGAAAAGGCGCTGTGGTTTTATCAGCAACCGGGAGGCTCATCAAACTTTACTGCCAGTGAGGGTTGGTTATGTGGTTTCAAAAAAAGACATGGTATTCGAAGTATTTCAATTCAAGGGGAAATGTTATCTGCTGACACAGTAGCTGCTGAAAATTTTAAAAAAGATTTTTTAACGACACTGCAAAATCAGTTTTATTTACTTGAAAATATTTACAATTGTGATGAAACTGGATTATATTGGCAGTTGTTGCCCAGAAAGACTTTACTTCTAGAAGCTGAACGTTCAGCAGCTGGATATAAAATTTCTAAAAATAGAATAACTGTACATCTTTGTTGCAATGCAACTGGGGATAATAAAATACAACCCTTAGTCATAGGAAAACATAAAAAACCTAGATGTTTTAAAAATGTAAAATATCTCTGCCCGTACATTATGAAGGTCAGAAAAATTCCTGGATGGATAGCGAAATTTTTTTGAACTGATATAAGAATCACTTTATACCAAATGTAAAAAAGTATCAAGATGAGTCAGGTCACCATGGGAAAGTCCTATTGCTTCTGGATAGAGCTCCAAGTCATCTTTCGATAGATATTTTAAATACTATTGATACAAATTTTGAAGTACAATATTTTCCACCTCATGTAACTTCCATTTTACAACCTTTAGATCAAGGTGTCATTGAACAATCCAAAAATCTTACAAAAAGAGGCTGTTACGATCTCTTTTGTTAAACGATACAATACAGAGTATATCTGACTCTGAAAAAAATATTTCATTGAAGGATGCTTGTCATATAGTTGCAGATTCATGTAATGATATTACTAAAGAAAATATTTCAAACTGTTGGAAACGGTTATTAATAAATAATTATACCAAAAATCGTGATATAGAAATAACTAAAGAAAACTAAATTTTTAGTACAGCAATCCCCCGAAGAACACGATTAATTGGTTCCGTGTTCTTTGAAACCGTGTAGTTTGAGACCACCAAAAGATAGGCATTTTTTATTACAAGTGTGAAAATAAAAAAATATAAAAAAACATTCCGTTTAATTTGCAAGTTATGGGTATTCCAAACATATTGCGACTGTTAAAACCTACTTTTCGTTATCGAAAATTATCGATAACCGACTACTTATCATAAATTGGTTATAATTGTTTAATTTAAGCTCTATTAGTCCCTCTGATTTGGTTACCAATAGAATATTTTCGAAAAAATTAGTTTTCGATACTTTTCGTAGTTACGAAAAATATCGAAAACTAATTTTTTCGAAAATATGCTATTGGTGACTAACTCAATGGAACTAACAGAGCCTAATGAAACCAGTTATAATCAATCGATGATAAGTTACGTGGTATCGATAATTTTCGATAACGAAAAGTAGGTTTTGATAGTCTCAATATGTTCGGAATACCCATAACTTGCTTCGCTTAAGCCTTCAAAAATTTCGTTATTTTTTCGCTACGACGCACCGTTTACGAGATATTTACCATCAAAAGTTTACGTAGACGTAAATGTAAACTTTTGATCGTAAATATCTCGTAAACGGTGTGTCGTAGCGAAAAAATAACGAAATTTTTGAAGGCCTAAGCGAAGCAAGTTATGGGTATTCCGAACATATTAAGACTATCGAAACCTAATTTTCGTTATCGAAAATTATCGATGTCGAAAATAACATTTTCAAAATTTAAATATGTAAATTTCTACATATTCTTTATCATTTCTATTATAAAATACTCAAAAATTTTAGTAGTTTTTATTTCCAGCATCTTTCTTTTATAATGACAGATTCAATTTCCACGATTTTTATTCGTGTAAATCGAATCCACATGTGATATACATATTCGTGTACATTGAGGACTGATGTAACTTTATATCACATATATATAATATGTACTTAAAAATCGTGTTGTTTGAAACCGTGTAATTCGGGGGAAGGGTACCCGTGTTCTTTGAGACCCGTGTTCTTCGAGTACCGTGTTCTTTGGGGGATGCCTGTATATGTAAAAAGATCAGTTGTTTATCTGAACTGACTGAAGCTGAAACTCGAAACTTGGATTTTAGCTGATGATAAAATAAAAGAATTTGGAATGATGACATATCAAGAAATAGTGAACGAAATTAAAGAAACACTGACAACAGAAAAAGAATAAAATGAGCCCGAAAAAGATGTATCACATTTATCTGCTGCGAAAGCTTTTTGTTTGGGCATAAAATGGGCTGAAAAGCAAGATAACATACCAACTTCAAAAATAGAAGCTCTAAAATATTTATATGATAGAGCAATTAGTACAGTGGAAACAGAAAAATCTTAATTTTTATTTCTTGTATCTATTACGTTTTATCTATTCAAAAACAAACAGAGTACTTGTTTCTTCATCAGATCTATTTATTTATTAATTTATTTATTTACTTAATGTACTTTTTTTTATAAATTTTATTTTTTAATTTATTAATAAACTTTTTAAAGTATATTAAAAATTTTATTTTAGCGCCTTTCTCACTATGAAACTGTTATTTAGTCCCGCGCTGTAACACTTTCATAGTGGCTACTGTATTTTTTTTAATTAATTATATTAAATTACCATGGATTTAATATTTTTTTAAAATTATTTTTATTATATATTTATAAATCGTCGAAAGTTCAAAAAATGACATTTCAAAACATCAAAATATTGAATTTGTAAAAGATAAAAGATTCAAAATGGTTGAATCCATATAGTATCCGTAGTAATTAACGTATTGACCGGCTTTATAAAAATTAAATAAAAAAGACTTCGTTCTATTTGCAGTGCCGTAGAATAAATGACATCACACATCTGTCTCAAATTAAATTGAAAAGTGAAATTTTAAAGTCCCATAACTTTGTCAGTTGTTGGGATATCTTAATTTTTCTTTTACACTTTTCTTTAATTTTGCCTTAATTTTTATTTTTTTCATTCAAAAAAAAAAAAAAATTGGTAAACTTCTCCATTTCATTCTAATTTTTTTATTTTTGTAAAACTTTTTAGGATGGAAGGAACTTCATCTAATAACAGTGAATGCCGGTATCTTCCAAAACACATTTTGGAAGAATTTATCGAATGCTATAAGGCACATCCATATCTGTGGAAAATAAAAAGTACTGACTACACTAAAAAACAAATGAAATATGCCGTCTACGAAAAGTTAATTGAAATTTGTAAACGGCAGCATCCAAAGGCGGATAAGGAATTCGTTATAAAAAAAAATAAATTCCATTAGAACTGCGTACCGAAAAGAATTTAAAAAAGTTGAAGAATCCATGCAAAGTGGAACTAGTGCCGATTCTATTTATAAATCAAGTTTGTGGTACTTCCCATTATTATAATTTACAAAAGAACAAGAGGTTTCAAGAACTGGGACTTCAACTATACTGATAGAAAATATCGAACCTGAAATGCAAGAAATGCTTATTTTGGAACCAACACAGGTACGTAAATCATATTTCAACAACTATAAACTAACTGAATAATTTTATTTATTATTATTAATCATTCTGTCTTGAAACGGTACTTTGCCTTCGTCAAGAAAGTAGTACATAGGCTTCCCGAGACATTTTTACTTCATTAGTACTATTTCTTGATAACCCCATTTGTAAATTATCTAATGGCTACATTTCGCCATTCTCCTGGAATTATGTCTCCATTCTGTATATTTTCTCTGTCTAACATGTTTGCAGAGATGCACGATGCTCTCGATTTCCTTCGTAAAATGTTATGTAACACGCATGACGCTAATACAACATAATCAATATGCTCTAATTTTAAATTTATGTTTGAAAAATTCGAAATCTGTTACTGAAATACCGAATGCATTTTCTACAACTCTTCTTGCTCGAGACAAACGACAGTTGAAAATGCGTGATTCGTAATTTAATTTATCGCTTACATAAGGTTTTAAAAAAAATTTTTCGTAATGGAAAAATGCCATAAATGTTTTCTCTAATGCACTTGCGTCTGAAACTCGTCCGTTAATTCCAACGTGAACCATCATAAAGTCATATTCAGCATTATGTAGCAAGCGCTAAAAGTATTATGCTAAACTGTTTCTTATAGTTGTAATAATATGATCCAGAGTGTGGTGGTGGCACAATATTAACATGTTTCCCATCGAGAGCGCCGCCACAGTTAGGAAAATTCCACAAATTCTCGAATTCTTTTGCAATAATTTGCCATTTTTCTTTTGTATTTGGAAACTAAAAATCAATATACTTACATTTTGATAAATAATTACGTATAGTGCAGTAAAAGCGTAGATGGACCGTGCATTTCGGGTAGGCAGCAATTTTTTTTTTTTTTTTGAAAGTCGTAGGGGGTCAGTGATGAACGCAAAACTGAGTTTTCGGAATTGTCGGTGTTGCTTTTCAAAAATAAGTAAATGAAAATGGTAACTAAAAAATTGTTGATTTTTTAAGCGATATTGAATCAAGCATATCATTACTTTATTTTATTGGTAACCGGATGATTATTTAGGACATTAATTACCTGTTAATCGTTTCGAATGTACCATGCTTAAAGATTACATTTTTTTCCCGTTTTGAACTGGATGAAACTATAAGCTCTAGGGCCTGTCTACTTACCTGGCCAGTGTGCAAAGGTTACAGAGATGAGTGTGATATTTAAATTGTTTTATTTTAACACCTTAAACCCTTATTAATAATAAATCTCATCCGTTTACACTTGTTCAGTAGAAACTCCCTTTTCTTTTAAGTAATAACTAATTAGTCAGAAAGATTAATAAAAATATGTAGACATGCTGGACAAAAGCACCAATTTTTTTTAACTAAAATGAAATGTCACACAGCCTAGGTTAAGACCACAAACCAAAAAGATTGAATGATGCAAAGGGGTTTTATTGGAGCTTTTTTCCCGTCAAATTTTTTTTCTATTTTTTACAAAAATGTAAATTTAAAAATAACTAATCGATAACCATTAGCCATGGATACATTAAAAAAATCTTCTTGACATATGCAGCTGCAATGTTCTGTGCACTTCCAGTCTTTCTCTTTACAATCATTACAATCATTCTTACAATTTTACACTTTACAAGTTCGCTGCAGGGTTTTGATGCAACAGGTAATCTAATTTAAAATGCAACCCATGTTGGAGTACCTTCATTAAGGGAGTCTTCTTATTTTCTGACCAAAAAAGTCGCAATTTCCAATCATTTTGTTCTTAGTGATTTTATAACTAGAGGTACATTTCTTTCCTTATATTATTAGACAAACATTTAAAATTACAAAATTTTTTTTTGCTTTTCCCTCATTTTTATTATAAAGGGCGTTAAAGTCGAGGTCGAAAAAAAGAGGGTGAAACTGTAACACCGATAAATTCGGTCCAAGACATTTAAAACAAAAATTTCAAACGGCATTTTATTACAAACTAGCAGTTACCCGCGACTTGGCCCGCGTTGCAATAGAAGAGCTAAGCTGGTTTTAATACACTACGTCGTCAAAAGTATGAGCACATTTTAACCCAAGGGGTGTCCATACTTTTGCCACGGCAATGTACCAAAATATTAAATACAGTACCGCGTCAAAAGTGTGGACATACCTTGAGTCAAGGTGTGCCCATACTTGTGACGGTGTAGTGTGCGCTGGAACCCACTCAACCCTTCCATTCCAAAAGGCTTTTGAAATTATGACATCTAGTTCAAAAGTATAAAAAGTACTTTCATTTTCCCACAGAAATAAAATGTTTTCTTCGGGAAAAAAGTAAACTATAACATTGTTTTAACAATATGCAAAGTTGGAATGAAGGCAGTGATCCTTTTTTTATCAATTTAAATATACTTTCCCACGGAAATAAGACTTCTCATAGGATTCAGATATTTTCTCGGCGAAGAGAGTAGTCTGTGTTCCTTTCTATTCCCGTTCCATTTTTTTAACAGTCAGTTGTCATTATTTCATTGTTTCATTTTAAAAACATTCTCCCTCGGGAATCACATACTTTCTCGGTGTAAAAACCTATGTTTATCGCTGTATATCGTTCTATCTGCTAACAAACAGAGTTCGAACAAACTCTTGGAATCTTTTTTTTTTTATTTAAAATATATTTTTCCACAGAAATGAGATGTTTTCCCAGGGTAAAAAGTCATCTATGTTCTTTTCCAACCCCTCTGTTAAAAATATTCGAAGTTTGAAACCAATAATCGGCTTTTTAATAGTCAACTGTCATAATTGTCATAGATTTTCCCTCGGAAATGATTTATTTTCCCGGCTTAAAAGATGGCCTATAAGCGTCTCCGTCTCCCAAGCTATATCTGTACAAAATTTCAAGTTGACTGGTTAAGTCGTTGAAGCGTAAAAGCAAGTCAAATGAACAAACAAACAAATCAACAAACTCAATTTTGCATTTATAAACGTTAAACATTGAATTTTTAACAACTTTAAAATCACCAGCATACCATACCGTATCAGTTTCCACATTTCTAATTGTAAAAACGACAGACTTCCATTTAAAGTTTCTTCCCCTGTTTCAACCCCCTAAGGAATGAATTTTTGAAAGCACTGAAACTTTTGTGTTCAAACCAGTAGCCTAACACCAATTTCAATACATTTTTGTCAAAAATTTACAGATTTCTATGAAAAGTTTCATCCCCTATTTTACCCCCTTAGGGGGTGAATTTCCAAAAATCCCTTCTTAGTGCTCACCTACGTTATATAAGGATTCCCTGTGCAAAATTTCACGTTTCTAGGTGACAGAATTCCATTCAAAGTTTCTTCCCCTGTTTCAACCCCCTAAGCCCTGAGGGATGAATTTTTAAAAGCACTTTAACTTCTGTGTTCAAACCAGTAACCTAACACAAATTTCCATATTTCTATCTAAAAAAATTACAGATTTCTATAAAAATGTTCAACCCTTATTTTACCCCCTTAGGGAATGAATTTCCAAAAATCCTTTCTTAGTGCTCACCTACGTTACATAAGAAAACCCTATTCAAAATTTCACGTTTCTAGGCCCAGCGGTTTGGGCTGTGCGTTGATCGATCAGTCAGTTTTGATTTTTATATATATAGATTGTGTTTTCCAATGTGCAAATTAGAATAAAGTCAATATATTAAAAATTTTAACTATGGCGCGCTTTTAGAAAAAAAATCACGTTTCCGGGCATCTACGGGGGCGTTAAATTTTGAACAAGTGCATATTAAGCCTACAATTTTAGTTTGCATACTGGGCAATATATTAATGAATACAGTAAATCAAGATTTACAATAGTTTCATATGTTAACTACTTTTTGAGATATCAGTATTACAACATTGAAAAAAGTTATTTCGCGGAAACTCCGCACGTGCAAAAGAAACACCCCCTTTTTCTTACTTCCTTTACAAATTATAATTATGTAAATATCTCCGGAACCGTTGGGAATTTTCATTCAACATTATTTTTACGTTTTCCATTAAAATAATGGAAAAAAAATCGATTTACTTTGTACTTTGATACTTTGATTTATTTACTTTACAGAACACTTTGATTTATTTAAAATGAAATTTAATACAAAATAAGGTCTTTTTAAAAACATAATAACTCAGAAGTTAAATTAAGCTCAATATACAAAACTGGTATGACTTCAGCAGTTGGGGTAAAAATGTAATTTTTTTCAAATATCTCGAAAACGGTACGACGCGACGGTAAAAAGTTTGAGTTAGCCATATTGATATGAAATTTATTGAAATTACATCAACACAGGTGGTTGCGGATTAAAATTTGGGAGTTAATTTTCCAAAAAAAAGAGTAAAAAATAAAATATATTAAAATTTTGTTTACAGATTTCAAACCTACGTAAAAATACTAATTCACCTATTTTTGTCTAATTTTCTAATATTAAGTTTAATAGTTGGTTAATTATTACTTAGTACGACATTTTTATACCAACGGTATAAAAATGTCATACTAAGTAGGTCTTGGTACTATACAACCAGTTTAATTTAGAATTAAATAAATATATCCTTTCGGATCATTAAATAAAAAAATAAAAAATTTTTTAAATTATAAATAAAACGGGACGAACTTAATTTTTTAAACTAAGAATCGGATTTTAATTTATATTGACAAATTTCTTATGAAATGCATTTTCTCGACATAATGATCTGGGTTGTGCTAGAGATTACTTTTCATGAATTGTATGCTCTGGTTGTACCAAAAAAGATGGTTTAACAAAAACTATGTGAAAAAAATTTTTTACCACTGAAGAAGGTATAAAATATACCGAAAAATTTCTGGGCAAAAATAAAGAAACAATTTATTCTACGGAAGATAGTCGGAGTATTATTTCTAATCCTTCATCTCCTTGGATAAATTAGTAATTAAATTATTTGGAAACTCCCAATTTTCCCAAAAACCATATTACATTACTTTTTAATTTGAACTTTATATTTGGTGGTTCTGGGAGACAGTTTTGACCTTATTCCAATTTTTAAAATGATATTCTAGAATTCTGTATAAAATAGTTTACAAAATGTATTCTAAGTTACTTATAGTGCTTCGCTTCGCTCGCCTAACTTCCCTTTCCACCAAAAATAAGTAATATTCATATTTGAATGACATATATAATTTTCACATTTTGTCGAGGTCTGTCCAGCTGTTTAATTTGGGTTTTATTTGGGGTCCCAGACTCCTAGATAATAATTTTGACTTCACTGTACTTTTAAATCAAATATTTCAAAATTCTCTACGAAATCAGTATTTAATTTTCATTTAAATAAAAAACGCCGTGAGCAGCGGAGCCCCATCACGGAAGTCGAATTTTTCCTTTCATCTTCGGTATTGAGTGTCTACAAGCGAAATGTAATTGAAAGTCCACAAGCGATTTGTCATTTTGGTGGTTTCAAAACTGATTATGAGTGTCCAGTTGATCGGGGCTTTAAAAAAAGGTTTTAAGTTTTTAAGGGCTGAATCTCAGTAAATTTCAATTTTGTGCCGATAGCAGTTAACAAGGAAAAAGCCAACACGATTCGTACGAGGGCATTTCTACCCATGCTTATCTGCCAATTGCCTTTGTGTTTTATTTTTAAATATTAAAAAAGGAACTAAAACAGTAAACTGGAAGGCTTTTATGAAGATATTTTTTCTTTCCAAAAAAATCCAAAATTTCTATTTTATAAATAATAAAAATCCAAAATTCCTAATTTATAAATAAACAGTGACTTTAATAACATTTTTAAATTACTTAATATGTATGTATTGCATTTGTTAAAAAATTATATTCACTTTTTTTTAAATTTTTTAAAATTTCTATTCGCCTACTTGTATTTAGAATAAAAATAATGCATTTAAAACACATTTAACAATAGCATTCAATTCCGATGTAAAAATGGGAGAAGTGGGGAGAAAAGTAATGTGGACTCCTTAAAAGGTACTAGCTGGATACTAACTGAATACACGTACAAAATTTTAGCCCTCTAGGTTTCCTTAGAGAGTCTCTAGACGTGTTAGAAAACAAGCAAAAAAATTAAGGAAATATTGGCGTAAAAATTGTGGGGGTAAGGGTTAAAAGTTGAAACCTCCAAAAAGAAGTGTCTGGCTATTAGCTTAACCTGTACACAAAATTTCAGCCCTCTAGGTTTATTTGGGGAGATTTTGACCCAAACGAAACTGTTAAAAAACAAGAAAAATCATGTTCTTTTGGGTATAAAAATGGTGGGGGTAGGGGTTAAAAGTCGAGACCCCCAAAAGGCACCCCCTTGATACTAACTCAATCCGAATACAAAATTTCCGCCCTCTAGGTTTATTTGGGTGACCTGTGCGAGTGGTACAAACTTCGAAAACGTCGAAAATGCATAAAATTGTAGCTTAAAAATGAGGAGGGTGGGGGTAAAATATTAAAACCTCCAAAAAGCACAACCTAGGTACGAACTTTATCAACACACCAAATTTCAACCCTCTACGTTAATTCTGGGGGCTGGGGGCGTGTTAGATCCAGCGAAAACCGTTTTTTCCCCCTCTACTCCCACCAAATCATCCTAGGAAGCTGAATTTTGGATATGTTGTAGATAATTGACCGAAACATTATTTCCAACCGGTTTGGAAAAGTTTTATTGCTTTTCCGCCCCCCCACCACCCCCTTAAAGGTTGGGTCGGATACAAAATTTGCCCAAAATTTGACCCCACTTTGATAGTATTGTTGTGCATCGGAATGAACCCCATTTACCAAATTTGAGCTCTTAACTTCCATAGGGGGGCCCTACACATATTAAAAGGTAGCGGAAAAAAAAAAAAAAATATATATATATATATATATATATATATATATATATATATATATATATATATATATATATATATATATATATATATATATATATACATATATCAGACATTTTTTTCTACATATTCGTGTTCTACGGGTCCGAAAACGGATAGCGCCCCTACTCTCGCCTCTCGCCGTTCTTGTCGTATAGACTGTATAAGTTCAAGGAAATCAAGTTCAAGAAAAAATTCGACTAATAATAGTACAATTATCTGATGTCAGTTGTCTTTTATTCGTAACTATAGAAATGAATAAACAATTTTAATTTAACCTACAATTTTTCTAACAAAAATTTTCAAGTTTGAAGACGTAACTTAAAAATAAAACTTAAAAATAAAAAGGAAGCAAAATTTCAAAATTCGGGATCCTTTTTGCCACCCTTGGGGTGGTCCTCTACTGATAGACACCTCATTTATTAAAATCCGTTAAGCAATCTTAGGTGTGTGTTCGTCACAAAATCTTATAAATTTTTTCCTAATTCTATTATTAATAGGTATAGATGTTTCAAAATGTATCATTTAAATAAAAAATGTGAACAGTTTTATTTAGTTGTATATCTCACTTACTCATCTTTACAACGCGTAAACTCGATAACTGTGAGCTTAATAATAAAAGTTAATACATCAAATTGTTCGTCAAGAAATTCTCTATGAAAAATATAAGAAGCACTAATCTTGTCGGGTTGAAAATAGAAAAGTTATAACCCCTCAAAGTTTTCTATCCCTAAATCTTTCACGTTCTTTTAGGAATAACTTTTTTAATATCAATTTTTCGATAAAAAGTTTCAAATAAAAATTATAGAAAATAAAATTTCCTATAAAAATGATCCTTACAAAATTTTTGTCGGACTTACGGTTACAGAGATAATCGAAAAATTAATTTTGGCCTTTTTCCAAGATGGCGGCTGAACAACACCGACAATCCTGAAAACTCAGTTTTACGCTCATCACAAGTCCTTCTACGAATTTTAAAAAAAAAAATCGCTGCCTACTCGAAATGCACGGTTCGATCGTTTTTAGCGACCCTTTTACTGTAGTAGTAAGTACATCTGAATAACTTTATTTTCAGGGTAATAAAAATGAGGAAGATAGTGAATTAGGTAGCTCCGTAGTATCAACGCCATCTTTAGAACTAATTTTAGAAGCTCTGTCACCGGCATTTGAATCACAATATTCAGAAAGTTCATCAAGAGTGCCATCATCCATTACAAAACGGAAAGGAGGAGATGTAGCAAACAGTGCGTTAGAAAAAGCATATGAGGAATTATCAAAGCCGCAAGATGAGTTTGACGCCATTGACTTTAACGTGGCCTGTAAACTACGGAAAATGGAGCCAGACCAACATTTAATAGCTGAATTTAAAATTAATAATATTCTGTACAAAGGAATGAGAAATTTGTTAAAAGATGACGAATAAATGTTTTCTTTTTTATTTACCTTCATGTATTCTTCTTTTAAAACCTCATAAATAACTCGACAAGTTTCTGGAATAATATTACTCAATGCAGCGGTGGAAATTGCAGCACTAAATCTTAACTCTTGATAAGAACGCCCTGTTGCTAGGTATCCCAATGTAGCGATTAACATTTCTTCTGCACTAATTGCCTTTCTCATCTTCGTATCTTTTTTAGTAATATGAGGTTTAACTAAATTTAACAATTCATCAAATGTCTTTGCGTCCATATGTAAATAATTCATAAAATCGTCAGGATCATTTTTTCGTAATTGTGAAATAATCGCATGTGACTTAGTTGCTCTCTATTTTTTAAACAATCTTAACCCACTTACGCTTTTTTGTGTCCATAATGAGAAATAACTACTAATGCTAGAGCTTTACGTTTATTGCTGGTGAGAAACAAACATTTTTTTGCACAATATTACTCTGAGAATTCCTTGCAATTTTTTATTCAAGCACTTCGAACTAGTAATACCTAATAAAGATAGTTGACATCCGGTTGACGTTACAAAATTATCATTCCAATTTAACAAAACATAATTTTAGTGTAAATGAAAATGTGACAAACTGGAATGCGCATTCATATGTGTGCACACTGATGTATCATTCCGATGTGTGTAGTGTAAAAGGTACTTAAGACTGAAAAGTAAGAAATGTAAAAGACTGAAAAATAAGAAATCGACAAGACCGACAAATAAGAAATCTAGAAGACTGCAAAAAGCTAAAATATTATTAATTTAAAATGCAAAATCATTAAGTAGGGCCCTTCTTTTATTTTTTTAATTAATTTTTTTTTTTTTTTTTTTTTTTGAGAGATTTGTTGTCTTATTCACAAGACTTCTAAAAGTATTTTTATAATTGTAATAGTTTTTCGGTGGATGTATTATAATAATATTTATTTTTTTCTTTTTGGAGTGTTTTCCACCAATTTGTGATAAAATTTATACTATAACATTATTATTTTTATATTGTTAAAAATTATTTTTCTTGACTATATATATTTCGTTTATTAAAAAACTCTTCAGGTCTATAAAATATGAAGTTAAAATAAGTTAATGGTGGTGCTATATATACATAAAGTTAGTTACACCATGCATTTGTATATGTGTATATGTAGCCATGCATATATGTATATGTACACAGGTGTAACTAACTTTATGTATATATAGCACCACCATTAACTTATTTTAACTTCATATTTTATAGACCTGAAGAGTTTTTTAATAAACGAAATATATATAGTCAAGAAAATAATTTTTAACAATATAAAAATAATAATGTTATAGTATAAATTTTATCACAAATTGGTGGAAAACACTCCAAAAAGAAAAAAATAAAAGTATTTTTATAAATATTCTCAAGAATATAAAAAGTAAAATAAAAAATGTTTAATTTTTTTGTATAAAGAAAAAATATTTTGTAATAAATATTTTAACCTTCTAAGCCTTTTGTTTAAGTTTATTTAAAATCCTCATCTTTTCTTTAAGAAGAAAAAATTTTTTTGGTTATTTACCCATTGCAGTATTATGTGAACTTAAAACGTATCTTAGTTTAACCTCACATAATAATGTATCAAATAAACGATCGTATATTGAATGCACATGTAATTTTGAGGGTTTATATACATATTCAAATTTATTGGTATGCAATTTAAACCTAAGATATCAATGTATTTGCAGACCAAAAATAAATCTTTAAGTACATTCGTTTATGATTTACAAAACAAATTAACAGTAGTTTTTGTTTTTCTGCTCTCCTGAAAATTCACTAAAAATGAGATACGACCTTATACCTGGAAGGCGACGATATGATGCCCACTATATACTTACAAACTATAAGTAATAGCACAGTGTAATAGTAAATGGTAATTATGCAGAAGCACGGCTCCACCTATTTTCGTCTCTAAAAGGAAAACTA
>JAPWDM010000001.1:66243015-66284176 GCA_035578155.1 Brachynemurus nebulosus | reverse complement strand
GTCTGTAAGGGATATAAGTAAAGAATTACTTCTTGAACTAATTTTTTTTTAACCCTAGAACGACAAATCGAGGTAAATATCTACCCCAGGTAAATTTTAAACTACGTTTTTAAATTAGTCAGTGACATTATCGACTGGACGCCTATACCATAATTTAGTTCAAGGTTCTAACAGTAGGGTGAGATCGGGAAACCCTTCAGTTTCTTGTCTACTGTGACGGAGTGAAGACGTGAAGCTAGTGTGGGGTTGATATCTACCCCGGTTTGTAGTTTGCGTCAGCGTTTTGTTTAGGTAAGTTATTTTTATTTTTCTTGCTAAAATAATTTTGATTTACTTATAATAACCTAATTTTGCAATAAAACATTAGATATATAATTTTCGGTGATGATTTTCATGTTTTAAGTACCCATATACACTGGGAATAACAAAAAAATTGATACGCGTTGCTTTTTTTGGCAGATGATGACGACCTGTGACCATAGAATACCCACTATATTGCAGCGATTGTAGCGCCTTTTAATAAGTTAAATTCTGTTTTTTTTTTTTTACATTTTGCATCACAGAAACTGAAATATATTCTTAAAAACCATACATTTTTATTTGATTTCTCCATATATCAAATTCCCAATTTTTTGTAATTTTCAAAATCCCAAGTAAATAGACTTTTTTGGCAAAACATCATGATGTCATTTCTTTTCTTAAAGTCTTTTGTATCCTCTTTAAAATCCCGTCTCAAATTTAAAAATCGGTTCATTAGAAAAATAGTTATCAATTTTTGTTTATTAAATGACAGTTTGACCGTTTCTGAACACTTTTAGCTATTTAAATCGATTTTTCACCGACTAAACTTTGATTAAATTGTATTTCCTCTTCACCATTCTCTTCAGCATGAAAAAACGAACAAATTCATGTACTTATAAGTGAAATTACTGCTGTCAAAACGATTTTACGACCAAAAATTGCGTGGGATAAATATATACCCCGGTTTGTAAATTAACAGTAGAAAAAATAGGTTTATCGTTCTAGAGTTAAAATTCGTTGTAATCAGAATAAAAAGAATAAAATAAAGTAAATATAAATTTAAGATTTTATTTAAAAATAGGCTAAAAAGTATAAAGTAATTTTTCAGTGAAGTTTGAAGCAATATACAACATATGTAGTTTATAAAAGCTTGAGGCGTTTAATTAAGTTTGGTAACTACTGAGAAGTAAAGTAACTACTTACATTTAAAACGGAAATAATTAATGATAACGCCTAAGCTTTTATAAATTGTGTTGCATATTGCTTCAAACTTCCCTGAAAAGTTAAATAAAAGCCTACTTTAAAAATTTTGTCACTTGAACTTTTCTTATTTATTATTGAACAGTTTTGGTTTTCTTGGTTCGTCACATTTTTCACCATAACATTCTGAACATTTCAACAACAAGTATCTCAAATTGGTAAAAGAATGGCAGACTTGTGTTCAAAATAACAATTCACACTGAGTGGAAGTTTCACTCACTCCGCTCCAAACAACAAAAATGTCATAGGAAATCATACTTTTTATATTACAACCTCAAATGTAGCTAACTCCATAATATCAGCTGTTGATTCCGAAAAAATCTTTCCATAAAAAAAATGGGATATTATACGAAAATGAGCAAAATATTAGGAAACTAGTCGTATACCCAATGGGATTTCGCATTAGTAACATCTTTTTATTAGGAACTCACTTTCTGCTAACTTTCAGTGTTTTTAAAAAGCCTAAATACCAACTTCCACGTTTCTAACTTCAAAATGACTTTCTAAACCCAACAGTTTAGACTGTGCGTTGTCTGTCAATCAGTGTTAAAGATTTTAAATAAGATATTTTATTTATTTTAATAGCCATAGACATATTTTTATATATCTGTAACTTTAAAAATGACGAATTTCCTTACAAATTTTTATCCCCTACTTAACCCACTTAGGGGACGAATTTTCAAAAATCCTTTCTTAGTGCTCACCTACGTTACATAGGAAACTCTGTGCAAAATTTCATTCTTCTTAACCCAACCGTTTAAGCTATTCGTTGTCTGTCAGTCAGTCAGTCAGTCAATGTTAGAGCTTTATTAAGTAGATTGGGCAAAAACAGGTCAATCAGATTTTTTACATAATTGAAATTTTAATATATTGTATTTTTTACCGTCTTTCGTAAAATTAACCCCTAAATTTCAACCCCAACCACCGTCTGTAGACGTAATTTAAAGAAATTTCATATCAACAGATGGCTCTTTAAAAAAGATCAATATCGTCAATTTAAATTTTTGCTCTATCTCTTACCATTTTCGGGATATTTTGAAAATTAAATTTTTACTCCAATTGTTTAAAGAGCCGTTTCACCCCTTCAAACCGTTTACCGCCGCTAAAAAAAAATATGTCCTCTCTTATTTTTCGATGTCTGTAACATATCAAAGAATAAACAAAATCGGGGGGTGGGGGGAGTACACTCCGTGACATTCCTTGTAAGTTAATGTCATTTCAATTATTCGTAACTAATATCCAAAAGCATATACGCTTATAAACATTGATTTATGTCAAAAAATGGCTAATCGATTTCGTTCCTAAATTAGGGGTTCTCAAAGTTTAATTTTTAGCGATTTCCAGAATGGAATTCAGCTATTACAGCCACTGTCATGACGCGACCTGAACTCGGGACCATGCAGAAATTTGTTTTGAGGTCCCTAGGAACCGAAAATAATATTCACTAAAATTTATATATATATATATGTTATATATATATATATATATATATATATATATATGTGTCCGCACGATAACTCTCGAACGAAATGTCCTAGGTTTACGAAATTTGGTGAGAACGTTGGAAGTCGAAAATCTTGGATGAGTTCTTCAGCCAGACCGTCGGATGCCAGGAACATGGTTTTTGTTCTTGCAAAAAATTAGTTTTTTGCCAAAATTTCCACTTATTCAAAAATTTTTGCCAAATTTTTTTACACCATTTAAAAGAGAAGAAAAAATTACATAAAAAAGGTCTTTAAACTTTTTTCTATGTCAACTAGTTTCCGAGAAAAACCTTGTTGTTTAGAATGTGATTATTTTATCGTATAAAGTGTGAATTTTTTCACATTCTAACTAAGTAGATACATATTCCACACAATATGGATATTTTGTATATAACATATATTATATGTATACGATATACTTTTTGACACGATCACATAATTTTATTGTGATATATGTATAAGGGTACAAGACCATTTCATTATCCGTACTACCATTATGCGTACGGTTTGTGTGTGTTGTATATACATATACAGTCTACGTGAGAAAATTTTTAAAGTAAACAAAGATTTTTATGTAAACAAGTCTTAAATTTTAGCGAATTTCCAGAATGGAATTCAGCTATTATTTAACAGATACAGGCGATTATTTTGAAAGTTAACATAAATATATGATAAAATTTCCAGAATGGAATTCAGCTATTACAGCCACTGTCATGACGCGGGGGGCATGACCTGAGCCCGGGACTATGACAGAAATTTGTTTTGAGGTCCCTAGAAACCGAAAATAATAGTCACTGAAATTTATATGTATATATATATGTATATATATATATATATATATATATATATATATATATGTATATATATATATATATATATATATAATATATATATAATATTATATATATATATATATAATATATATATATATATATATATATATATATGTGTGTGTGTGTGTGTGTGTGTGTGTGTCCGCGCGATAACTCTCGAAGGAAGTATCCAATTTTTACGAAACTTGGTGAAAACATTGGAAGTCCCAAACCCTTGGGTGAGGTTTGTCAGCCAGACACGTCGGATGCCAGGAACATTGGTTTTGTTCTTGAAAAATATTAGTTTTTGCCAAAATTTCCACTTATTCAAAAATTTTTGAAAACTTGAAAGTCGTCCAAGAATGGAATTCAGCTATTACAACCACTGTCATGACGCGACTTAAACCCGGGACCATGGCAGAAATTTGTTTTAAGGTCCCTAGGAACCGAAAATAATATTCACCTCAAAGGCTATTGGCGGATAGCATGGGTAGAAAATGCCCCGCACGAATTGTGTTGGTTTTTTTTCTGCTAACTGCTTTTGATATAAGATTACAATTTACTGAGTTTCAACCCTTAAAAACTCACCCTTTGGGGGTAAAAAATTATTTTTTGAAAATCACAAAAAATTTATAACTTTTTAGTGGCTTGACGGATTTGGCTGGAATTTTATATGTTTTAGATACCTCTATAGTGTACCTCAGAAAAATTATCAGCTTCAAAAAAAAAATTATAACCCCCCCCCCCCAAAAAAAAAAAAAATTGTTTATTTTTCAATATTGTTTTGTCATCACCTTGTAGCTATAGTACAATCACCAAAATTTTTTTGCAGGCTTCCTACTATGACCGATATAACATATAATTTTTTCAGATTTTTTCTCCGGGTGCATCATAGTTAAAAAAAAATAAAATGTCCAAAAAGATTTTTTTTTTTCGAAGTTATGTTCGTTGTACAATTACCAAAATATTTCTACAGGCTCCTCACTATGATTAATAGAACATATAATTTTTCCAGAATTTTTGTCCGGGTGCATCATAGTTAAAAAAATTGATGTCCGAGAATATTTCTTGGAGATAGGCATAGGCTTCCGGGTACTCAATCGATTGGAAATCGTTTACACATTTTGAATATGTTCATAAAAACATTGTGATTGCTTAGTTTTTGAAAAAAAAAATGGTCGACTCAAATCTTCAATTCCGCAATCAGCCAAACACTTTGGTGAAAAAAATTTTGGTGATTGTACCATAGCTACAAGTTGATGAAAAAAAATAGTGAAAAATTAAACAATTTTTTTTTTTTTTGGGGGGGGGGTTATAATTTTTTTTTTAAGTTGATACTTTTTTCTGAGGTACACTATAGAGGTATCTGAAACATAAAAATTCCAGCCAAATCGTCAAGCCACTAAAAAGTTATAAATTTTTTGTGATTTTCAAAAAATAATTTTTTACCCCCAAAGGGTGAGTTTTTAAGGGTTGAAACTCAGTAAATTGTAATCTTATATCGAAAGCAGTTAGCAGAAAAAAAACCAACACAATTCCGTGCGGGGGGCATTTCTACTCATGCTTATCCGCCAATAGCCTTTATATATATATATATATATATATATATATATATATATATATATATATATATAATATATATATATATATATATATATGTATTTATATATATATATATATATATATATTATATATATTTTGTATTTATATATATGTATATATATCTCCGCACGATAACTCTCGAACGAATTATCCAATTTTTACGAAACTTGGTGAGAACATTGGAAGTCCCAAACCCTTGGATGAGTTCGTCAGCCAGACACGTCGGATGCCAGGAACATGGTTTTTGTTCTAGCAAAAAATTAGTTTTTGCCAAAATTTCCACTTATTCAAAAATTTTTGCGAAATTTTTTTACACCACTTAAAGAGAAGAAAAAAATTACATAAAATAACCCCTGTCGCAGCATCCTGCATAACATAGCGAATTTCATTTACAAAAGTACGCTTTTCTTGGAAACTAGTTGATATAGAGTAATTGTAAATAAAAAATACCCCTGTCGCAGCATCCTGCATAACATAGCGAATTCCATTTACAAAAGTACGTTTTTCTCCGGAAACTAGTTGATATAGAGTAATTGTAAATAAAAAAAAACCTTCTTTATGTGATTTTTCCGCCGCATCCGCCAAATTTTTTTCACGAAAAATGTCCAAAACCCCGTAAACGTTTTCACGAAATTTCTTAAAAATAAGATGTTTTCGTTCTTGGAGCTATCGTGCGACACTTACTAAACATATATATAAATGTGTCCGCACGATAACTCAAGAACGAAACATCTTATTTTTAAGAAATTTCGTGAAAACGTTTACGGGGTTTTGGACATTTTTCGTGAAAAAAATTTGGCGGAATGAGGCGGAAAAATCACATAAAGAAGGTTTTTTTTTATTTACAATTACTCTATATCAACTAGTTTCCGAGAAAAACGTACTTTTGTAAATGGAAATTCGCTATGTTATGCAGGATGCTGCGACAGGGGTATTTTTTTTTAGAGAAATTAAACATAAAAATTATTTCTTCACTTGTGTAAAAACGAATAAACTACTGATATCAGATAATTAATATTTAAATAGAAATATCTCTGCTTTAAGCTAGCTAACTATAACAATGATATTTTTTTAAAATTGTTCTTGGTTTGTTTACTAACTAATAATATTTTTGATTTCTGGTTTCGTCATATATTTTGGCCATAATAAACTTTTCAATGAAAAAATATCTAAAATCGATGAAAGAATGAAAAAAGTTATGTCCAAAATAACAACTCTTTATACATACTTTTATTTAAAAAGAAGAAAAAGGGGGTAACACACATACACACGCATGCTGGTTATATTTCTTAGAACTGCAGAAATTTTGTAGGCAATACATTTAATTTGGAAAAATTGATAAGAACATATTTCCAAGTAAATTGTATCATTCATACATTTAAAAAAATTCAACACACAATTTAACTCATGTTAATTAATTAATTAATAATAATCAAAAAAAAGAAAAAGCAATGATATGTTAATATATTAAAACAACACACTAGAAAAGATGTAAAATTAGCTTACAGTATTGAAGTCTTACATCTACATGGATATCCTGTAAGAGTAACATTCTTGTCTTTATAAATTAGAAATTACCTTGGAGTTTACTTATTTAGCTAAATATTAATCAATGTTTGCAGTTACTAGTGTAACATAAACTCTATTTTATTTAAATATTATTTTTGTAATACATCTATTTGTTGTGAAAAAATATTGCAACCATCTACATCAAATGATAATATGTCTATTTCGCAGGACACTATACCATTATAAATAAATGAAAAATATATGAAAATCTAAATTTGTTTAACAAAAGCCAAAACTATTCATTTAACTTAAAACGCTAATGAATGGGATCGGACCTACAATTGCGGCGATAAAAAACTCGGATGGCTGACAGATAGAAGCGAAAAATAACGCCAATTATACTGTATATCCTACCGAAAAATTCAGACTAATGCTTCATTTTGTTTTTATTCTTGAAATTTTAACAATAAAAAATTTTAATAGAATTTGCTACCAGTAAACTGATAGCTCTGAGTCCCGATTCCTATTATAAAAACAGAAACCAAAAAAATGGGTACATGAATGAGTGTACTGAATGAATGTACTCTAGCGACTAACTGTCGCTAGAGATTCTTGGACGAACAAGAAAAAAAGAAAAAAATAGCCTTTGAAGTCATACATTAATAAAAAAAAAATTCCTTTTAAAGCAAAAATATCTATAAAAGTTACACAAGAAACTACCAACTTAATCGAAATCATAAGAAAACACTTAAACCGCTCAAAAACCAGTGCGACAAAATCAAGTCCACTAAAAACAAAGAACAGAAAATAGAAACAATTATAACTAAGGTGTAAAAATAGCCATAAATTAGAAAAAGCTTCTCTTGACGCAGGAAAATAAAACATGTAGCAAATTTCTTGACAAACAGAAAAATAGCCTTTTTAATTAAAATTCACGAAAGAGAGAAAACTTCAAAAAACTGATTCAATCACATTGGTTTTTGAGTAGCTGAATGTACATATATATAAACAACTAGTTCTTGGTTTTGATTTTTAGTGAACCTACATGTAATAGTCGACTATTGCAAATGTATGACAGAGGCCGAATTTCTAAAATTTTAGGTGGGGGAACGCATACCCATATTTTTGCTTCGTCCGAAGATGTGGATGTGGAACGCCGTTCGAGGTCATGGAACACCGTTCCCACTGATATTAAACCTGAGGTATGACTAAACAATATCATGCCCGTCGAAATTTCAAAATATACGTTTTTTGTATTTTTCGGCACTGTTCACGAATCTTAACGAAATTTATCTAAGCCGTTGAGCCGTTAGAGGGGCGAAAACTATCTCATTAAACTGCTATGACTCAAAAACAACAGAATATAGAAAAATGGGATTTCCGCGATGAAATAGAGATCAAAGACCAGTTAAAAAGAGATAAAACCTTAAAATGTGTCATAATATAACCTCAAAATTTTTAAACATGATGTTAAATATGATTGAAAGTGTTAACTCCTTTAGGACTAATGACGAGCTCAGCTCGTCGTACTAATTTTTAGAAAAAATTTTAAACTGACGAATGTATATTGTCTTATATCGGTAACTGAAGGCTGTACAGTAAAGAGTGATCATATTGTAAATAAATTAAGCAAACGTACCAAACTTACAATTATACTTATTGAGATATTAAATTTTTTATCTAAAATATTGGAATATATGGCGGTGCTAAAGGAGTTAACCGTATCATGTGACATATCAAATCGAAGCTTGAAGAATATAAATATCTTATATCAAATTAACTTATTGTTAAATGAGTTTAAAAAAAAAATTCGCAAAATTTATTTATTTATTTATTTATTTTTTATTTATTTATTTTTATTTCATTTATTTTTATTTTTTTTGATGAAATCGAAAGATGAAAATATTGAATATGTGGTACTGAAATTAATCACGATTCAGTGAAAAAATTGTACTGTAATGACGAGACTATTAATTTAGGTATTCACCACTTTTGACACACCCTGTACTTAGGTGGAAGTAAGCATTACTTTCTAAAAATTCTATACAATAAGCACTGCAGGGTCTACTACTTTTTGAATTTTAATTTTCCAAGATTATTTTATAATCTTGTTTTTTTTTAAATGACAACAATAACAAAACGAATTTTATAATGTTTAGTGACATGTGTATATTCGAATTTATATGAACTGAAAATGACTCATGCACATAAATTTATGTATCAGACAAGCTCGTAATATAGCTATCTCTCACAAGTTCTACTATCTAATATATTGAAAAAGGATAATAGAAATTATAATAGCTTTTATATGTGACAAAATTTTATTTCTAGTATGAGTCAATTTCATTTAATATAAATTTGACTATATAATATTTATTACCTACTACGAAGCAATTGGTAGTTCATGAAATGTTTCTTCGAAATTTTGTATAACAAAAATTACAAAAATAAAAAAAAATTAATTTCATGCTCTATGCATGAACAAAATCCACATTAAACCAGTTTTGACTTTTTTTTATTCTATTTTTTGCAACTAAACTAACAATTTCGTTGAGAATCTAAATACCTAACGGAAAACTCTACGTACCTAAAAAAGATTTTATCTACGATTACCATGAAATTCCATTTATGGTACAAAATATTATCTAGGTAAGCTATGTTTTACATACAACTCTACAAAATGTACTTTACACACGCCTGTGTGTAAAGTACCACAGCTTACTACACTATTAATTTTTATATTGTATATTATATTAAAACCCGTACAAATATTTACCTAACAACTGAATGTTGGCAACTCGCACAATTACGCACTCGCTGGCGCGTGGCTCTTGGGTAACTTTTTCGCTCGTATGTAATATAAAACGTAGGTACACCCTCAATCAGGGTTGCCAGATTGGGTGTATTACCGCAATTTGGGCGAATTTCAAACAGGTTTTGCGCTTAAATTTGTACTGGGCGACTTTCCACAATTTGGGCTATTTTGAAAGTAGTCCATATAATTATTAAACATTTTTAAATTTTTAATATTTTTCTTTATTTTTCAAAATTTCTTATTTTGTTCTTGGTTCACTCCAATTCTCATAACTATTACTATAGGTAACTTGTACATTGTAAGTTTTACAATGCTTTAAACAATTATTTTAAAAAATTCAAATTGGATCTTCCTTAACTGTTTCGCAATTGCCACTGATGGCGGATCAAACTTACGTGGCGTCAATAATTCCTTATTTACATTAATGAGGAACAAGAAAGAAAATTTAATTCTGCTTAAATGTATTTGTCATTCCAGCATTTATGAAAAAAAAACTCGTGAAGAAGAACAAGAGGAAGAAGAAATACTACTTGAAATGTTAAAATTGTAATTAAATCTGTACATGCATATTGACTCTATCTTTCAATATTTATTTATATATGATCTCATATTATTCAATTTCAAAAATTTTATAAAATTATTATTTATTACATGTATCTATTACACGTTATTATTAACTATAATTTATTATAGTTAGATAATTTAACATATAACATAATTTACTAAATAATAATTTTTTAATAATAACTAAATGATATAAAAAATGAAAACCATATATTTTTTTTAGTTTTAAATTTTGGGCGGTTTTTTTTATTAGTGTGCGCTTTTTCCGTCAGGAATTGCGCTTTTTCGGTGTGAACTGGCAACCCTGCCCTAAATCACGTAATATACTATTGTATTTTCTTACAACTGTACACCATGTCACCATTACATTTTACATGTAACTATAAATGGTTGAGTATTTATTAAAGTAATTTAAACAAAAATTTTATGAAAGTTCTATTTTACGAAGAAAAAAATGATTCAGGTAAAAGTTGCAAAAAATACTGGATTCCCGAATTCCTAAGTAAAACTGCTACTTTAAAATTGGTATGGTCACATGGTAAGTAAAATAAAAACGTTTGTTCCAATACAAAATAGTTACTTAGAATGATTTCTAAATCCAAATTACTGCAATTCAAGTATAATTTCTAAATCCATATTCAAGCATAATTTTCTATTTTCCGATTTGAATAATTTTAACTGTACACTTATAACAATAATTATAAGTAATAATCTAATAATTATATTTTAGGAAATTAGAAGAAAAAATATTTTCATTTCAAAACTATCAGGCTCTGAGATTGCGCTTTTAAATATGATCTACTAAAATTTTTTGTTACCTTGACTTCAATATCTCCGATTTTATTTACTGCTCGTATTATTGGGCGACCAACCATCGAAGGAAATATATGGGCTGGAAAATTGCTACCGGCATAACCACATTTGACAAACTAAAAACAATAATAAATAAAAGCTATATTTAGTTACTTAAAAATATTAAAAAAATTTTAACTTACTCCTGTTCCATTATCACAAACAATAACTTTCCTTCCTTGACTATCCATTATTTAAAATTAAATAGTTAAGTTCACTCCCAAAATGACACAACTGATAATTACAGATTCATATGGGTGGTATCCTGTAGTATTTATAAATATGAAGTTGACTCAGTTGACTAATTTGATGTCAGCGTCAAACATTTGAATTTTAGGTTACATTCATAGATAATATACCCACGGTAAAAATACGTACACATACCGTAGATGGGAATCAATAGGCACGAATTCAGACTTCACACCGTATTTTTTTGTATTTATTTTATGAGTACCTAATCTTTGATATATTAAAAATGTGTGCGAGGATTGTCACTTTATCACAATATCCAAAAAAATTTGAAAATATCGGTGGTTTTTGAAAAAATAACAAAAATCATATAATTTCTTCTCTATGAGACATTAGGATCAAAAGAGACGATAAAAGGGTGAATGGGGACAATCCGTAGGGCCGACCAAAATTGAAATTTAAATATAACATAATTTCGAATTTTTTGTATTTATACATTCAAAAAAGAAATAATACTTCATGATTTTCTGTAAAAATAAACGTAGAATCTAAAATAAAGTTTTATAAAGCATAGAAATGTTATGCAGATTGTGCTTATAAAAATATTGAATGACTTGATAACCTTGAAAGTGCTCTCTTCTATGTTCCAATACATGCTTCATCCGTCCCTAATCACCCCACATTCGTCCCTTTATACTTTTATATAACGTCCCTATTGACCTATACAGTGTCCCTATTCACACCTTTTCCGTGCCTTCCAACTTAGCCAAAATCTCAAGTCCTCATTATTTTCTCTTAAAAAAATAAAAACAACTAAAAGTCTGCAGTCTTCTTTTTCCAGATATGTTCCAAAATAATTAAATTTTCAATTAAACAACAATTTATTCATAAGAGCACCGAAATAAATAATTTTAATATAAAGTTTTAAGGAACAAAAAATAGCACTGTTTAAAGACGTCAATCTAAACTCAATTTTTAATATTTCTTATTCAACTTCAAGCTTAGTCACTATCGTTACCCGAAAGAATAACGATTATACTATAATTTAAGTAAGATATATATTCACATGTACATTTAGTATTTTCAAATTAAGTTCTTGAGGCTAAGCGCGCACTACGTTTTTCCGCCGCTGTTTTTTTTCAGCAAAAAAATGTGAAGCATTATACTCCATATAAGCGAACGCACTACGTTTTTTTTTCAGCGGCGGAAAAAAAAAACGCAAAAAGTTACATTTTTTTTTGCTGGAAAAAAAACGCGTCATTTTTGTAACACGTATAAATATATGACAACACGCGCACTTGCGTAAATAAGCAAGCGGTTTTTTTGATTAGTGTGGTTATGTGTCATATTATGATGCACTAATACACAACAGAAATGTATGTAAAATAAAATTTTAGTCAAAGTATCGCCAGATTTGGAATTTTAATAGAAAATTTGACGAAGAAAATTATATATGAAATAGACAAAAGCCCCCCAGTATTGGATAAAATTCTAATATTAAGGTATTTAAGAATATTGTCACCTAAATGTTTTTGGCGAGAAGTTTGTTAAAGAATAACTAATAAATTGGACTGCATTACAGATAAAAAAGGTAATTTAGGTTTTGGTAAATAAATCTTTCTACAAATATAATTATCTGAAAAGAAGATTGGTTAAATCCTTTGTTAAATATGTAAATGGAAAAGCGGGAAAAAATGAGAATCCATTCATAAGTTTGACATTTTAATAATTAATTTTGAATTATTTGTATTTAATTATAATAATTATGTATTTTGAAAATAAAATGTTTTAATATGTTTATTGTTTTGTATTTTTATTTATCTAGTCATTAAATTATACAGAATTTTGCGTACAAAAAGTATTTTTGATTTTATAATGTTGTTGCCATCGTAAAGCCCCAGTAAAAAAAGCTTAACGAACGTCCTGATTTTGATAAAATAGTTAATTTAATAAATTGGACTGCATTATAGGTAAAAAAGATAATTTAGATCTTGGTGAATGAATATTTTTACAAATTTAATTATTTAAAAAGAAGAGTGGGTACTATCTAAAATATGTAAATGGTGGAAGAAAATGGAAATGTGTTCATAAGTTTGACATATTTTGATAATTAATATTGAATCATTTTTTATTTCTTAATAATATTTTAAAAATAAAAAAGTATTAAAATTAAAACATTCAGAATTTTACATACTTTAAAATTATTTATAATTTTATAACGTCATATTACTAATGTAAAGCACCAGTGTAGCAAGCTCACTGAACGCCCATTTCCGAAATAATTTTAAGTCCCGCCAATTCCGCTACTGAAAAAAAAAACGTAGTGCGCGCTGATGACGCGTTTTCAGCTTTTGTGGAAAAACGCCGAGCGGAAAAAAAAACGTAGTGCGCGCTTAGCCTGAATCACATTTTTCGTTTCGTACCTATTCACCCGCTTGTCCCGACTCATTCAGCCTACGGTACCAAGATTTATGCATTTTTCACAGAGCAAAGGAGTAACACTGGCTTTCAATTGAGCGTGTTCCATTTAGAAAACACAAATGGCACTGTCTATTGACACATGTAACAGTGTCTTAAACAGGAGTATTATAAGATGGAGATCTAACTCATATGAGAGGAATTGACAAAATTGGTCAGGAAAATTGTAAATATAAGGGCTTCCTTTTTTTACCACTCGTGGCATTAATAATCTCAAAATACTGATGTGAATATAGCGAATATAGTAACATAAAACCATAGAACACTAGAAGCCAACTAATATAAAAAAAGTGTAATTCGCTTGGAGTCATTTGTATGCCAGTCACAGCTAAAGGCAGGTAGTCAGTCAGTGTCTGTCGCCGAACGCACACTGCATTGTGTTAACAATGTTACCATTTTTACATTTTTACTTAAATTGGACAGCTTGGTCTGTTCCATAATACGTGTGTTGTGATGGTATGTGTGAATACGCACACAAAGGCAAACAACAAACTAACACAATTGCAAGCGGTGTGTACCTACACGACATGGTGGGGGAGATTTTACGTCACAAACTCATTACAAGTGGAACAGAGACATAGACCACCTAGTTTCTCCCCTTGCATAAAACGGATAAAACAGAATGTAACTACAGTACTTATTCTCAAATAGAAACACGCCGGGACTGGGGAAGTGAGTGTTTCCATTTGAGAATCACCAATGTCGGTTGATGATATTTAATAATAAGGAAATACATAGAAATTACATATGTATGAAATAAACTCTTATAGTTTAATACTTTATACGGCGAATATCCAATGGTACTGACTCCAATTTTACATAGTGACGTCAGCGAATTATATAATATACAATATAAATGACGCGACGGAAAATAAAAATTGTTAAGTTTATTTTAAAAACGATCGAAAAACCCACTTTATAACTGAGTTGAAAATTGAAAAAGATTCCAGAAAATTCTATTCAAAAGCTAACAAAGATAATATAGAAACTCGCGTTTCCATTTGAGTGTGTTCCATTTGACAATAAGTACTGTACCGCTTTCGTATCCGTCGAACACGAGTGCCATCTTTGATTTGAACATTTTTTTTGAATACACTGAGTTTCGACTCCTTGTCTAATCTTCATACATGTAACAGTGCATATAAGAAAAGTAAGGCCAACCAAATTTTGGTGATTTTTATTTTATATTTCATAAAGAAACTAATTTCTTAAAATTTTATTGCAAAACTAACACCTATGGAGATTAGACAAGGAGTCGAAACTCAATGTATTCAAAAAAGTGTCTAAATCAAAGATGGCACTCGTGTTCGACGGATACGAAAGCGGTACAGTACTTATTCTCAAATGGAACACTCTCAAATGGAAACCCGAGCTTCTATATTATCTTTGTTAGCTTTTGAATAGAATCTTCGGGAATCCTTTTCAATGTTCAACTCAGTTATAAAGTGGGTTTTTCGATCGTTATTAAAATAAATTTAACAATTTTTATTTTGTGTCGCATCATTTATATTGTATATTATACAATTCGCTGACGTCACTATGTAAAATCGGAGTTGGTATCATTGGATATTCGCCGTATAAAGTAATTTAAACTATAAGAGTTTATTTCATACATATGTAATTTAAATGTATTTCCTTATTATTAAATATCATCAATCGACATTGGTGAGGTAGATGCAATCCGTATAGGGACCGAGCCTGAACTATAGACGGCAGCACTGGCACCGATAGTGGCGCCTTTATGTGTCTAAGGGTCCGTCTACACGACAACGATTTGCCTGCACGTTCAGTTTGCGCAAACTAGTTTGTGCAAAAACACGGAACAAGGTACGATGGCTACACGTTCCAGTATGTTTGCGCAAACCTCAATTTGTTTTCAGGGTAGTTGCGGTATGTATCAACGGTATCAACTGTCAAATGTATTTAAATTAGTTAAAATGGAGGCAAGTGAAGAAATATTTTTATTACAAGCTTTATTATTCTGCTTGTTGATTAAAAAGAAGGAATTTAATCAACGGCCAAGATCGAAATGGTGCAAAAAATGGTTGCTAAATAGAAAGATGCACTCTCACGTTAATTTAATTAACGATTTAAGGGATGATCCAAATGATTGGCGTAATTATCTTAAAATGGATGAGACAGCATATATTGAATTATTACATTTGGTGACGCCTCTAATTAGGAAAAGAAACACTTTAATGCGTGAATCTATATCGCCGCATGAAAGATTGACCTGTACCTTGAGGTTTCTAGCAACTGGAAGATCGTACAGAGATTTACGATTTACAGCTGCGATTTCCCACCAAGCTTTGTCAATTATTATTCACTCGACTTGCAGTTCTTTTAAGTCAAACTTTTCTGACTCAAGTTGTGTACTACTATCTTTAATACACGTCGATAAGAAATGTTTTTGTATTTTGAGTAGATGATTTTCATAATTTTATTTAGAAGTTGCAGTCGTAGCGTCGTCAAGGTTTGAATACGTTAAGGCCGAATTAAAATTTACAATATTTTTAAGTAACAATATTAATTTAAGTTTCATTTTCATATCACGCAAACTTGACAAAATTTTCTCAAAAGACTACCTTTCTTAACTTCTTTTTTTTTTTTAAATTAATGTAAAATAATGATATAGTTATAACGATATATAATAATCTAAATAATAATAAAAAAAATTTATAGAATAAATTTCAAGTAAAAAAAGCATTTTGCATTTTATAATCCATTTTAAATAACAATTTTCCATTTTCAATTTTAAATATGTTCAGCAAAACCATTTTCCATTTTGTATTTTAAATGCAATTTTGGAAACCATTTTCTATTTTCAATAGTTTCTATGAACCATTTTTCCCAGCCCTGGTTTTGAAACCGTTAAAAAACCAGTAAAAACCACCAGCTTTTCATCGACAAGCAAAAAAAATCCTTTTCACTTTTCGACGACAAAAAAATTTTTAATCACATAGAATAAAAATTTTTATAAATTAATTTTTATGATTTTTAATCACAACAAAATAGAAAAATAGAACAATAGCTCCTCCAGCTTGTACACATTGTACATGCGGTACAAGTGATACATATTGTACATGCGGTACATGTGGTACATCTTGTACATGCGGTACATGTGGTACATCTTGTATATGTGGTACATGTTGTACACTATCTACACACGCAAAACAGAACCATGCATACAAAAGTTTGCACAAGTAAAATCTTCAGCAGTGCGACGTTTACGCAAGCCTCACCAATGGGTTCGTACGTGATACCGTTTTCCCGTACATACTGTACATGCTTACTTGCACAAACTGGTTTGCACAAGTAAGTCGGTGATGGTTGTCCACACGACACAAGCTTTACCACCGACTTACTTGCGCAAACCAGGTTTGTGCAAGTAAGTCGCTACGTTTTTTCCCGTCCATACGTACATGTTTACTTGCACAAACTGGTTTGCGCAAGTAAGTCGGTGGTAAAGCTTGTGTCGTGTGGACGGACCCTAAAAATGAAAAATAAAAATGGTGAATGAGAAACGAGGGAAATAGAAATGAGTGTTACTATGGTGTTACTTGATTTGAATTTTTTTTTGCTTGTCAATTAATAAAAATTAAAAGAAATTGAAGCCCCTTGTTTAGAAAAATGCAAGATATCGCCAAATTAAACGTAGGTACATACTCTAATGGAAAATACGGAATTTTTGTTATATTTCAATAAAAAATTATGCTAAAAATTTAAAATTTTTCATAGAAAATAGGCAAATCTGTTTAAACTTAAAAATAAACGAAATAATATACGAAACTTAAAAATAAATAATTAGAAAATACTATACTATCCCGCGTTGTTGAAAAAAAGTTAATTCTTGGAGTAAATGAATTATTAACTGAAAATCTGGTAACAGCTGATAATGTGGTATTAACTGAAGCGTGGTGAAAAATCCAAAAATAAAATGAAATCTTATATTAAACAATAATATGAAATGGAAAAATTCTAATGAACCCAAGCTAGTACCGAAATATTAACTGAAAATTATTTAGGGTTCTTTTTAATAGTTAAAACAAATAAAAGCAATAATCTTGAAGGTTTTTTATTATTGTTATTTTAATATGTAAAGAAATAATTATTTGAAAGTGAAATTTTAAATCTTAAACTCTGTCGAATACCTTTTCTATAAAAAACTGGCAGGATGACTTCTTTTAAAACAACTATAATAAAGGGAAACAAAATTCAAACAAATTCAGTTATCGTTAAATAAAAGAAAAAAAATTTAATTTCTGTAAAGAATTGGTAATTTTTTTTTCTGTATGATTCTTTCAACATGATGTCCTTACTGAAACAATTTTATAATTACTTCAGTTTTATTTTTTATTATAAAACAGTCACTAGCTTAACATCGATAACAACCTGATATCAAATTTATGAACCCTTCTGGTAAGCATTGTGACAGTGTGGCCTTAAGCATTTAAACTGAAGCGCGGAATTAGTGTCGACACCTGTTGGTGAAATCTATAAGCTTTTTCGTATAGTTTAGTTTCAAACCACTAGTTGATTGACTAACGACCCTTAATAGATCTAACCGCGCTACTGTCGTTCTGTTCAGTACGTATATAAGTTATATTATTATAGCGAGAGAGACAGGTTTTGAGCCAATCAGAGGACGAGCGTCTTTTGTGACCATATATGGTGATCTAAAGAGTAGATCGGATAGCAAGTAAGGATTGGATCGTGGATAAAAAGATACTCTTTGTCAAGTATTAAAACAGCAAAGACGTCATTTCAACAATTAAATTAGATTTATTAAATATTATAAAATTATAAACACTCTTTGTTTGATATTGAAACAACAAAGACGTCATTAATATTGAACCTTTTGGCTGATTAGTATTTTAATATTATTTCAACAATAAAATATGAATAACATAAATTAAATTAAAATATAACAAAATTATATTAAATAAAATAAAAAATTAAATAATATTATACAAAATCTTATAAATATATATTTAAATAAAAAAAATATTAAAAGAAACAAAATTAATAAATAAATTTATGTAAAAAAAAAAACTATCAATTAAAAATTATATTAGAAAATTTTAATAAACTATTTTTTATAAATTAATTGGTAATTTATATTCTTACGAACCCGTTAAACGACCTTTGGACAAGAAATCCAATTATTAATCGTATTTCAACAGGGACAAAACAACAATATAAGCAACAACATAACAGTAATACAAATTATACGCGCGAAAACAATAGTTTAAACCTTATAACGGTAGCCGAAACCGCTACAGCATCCAACTAAAAATTTGATTGTGTAATCATTTTGTACTCTGTCAATATTACATTAATACCTTTTACTTTTAGCGGGGTTTATGTGTGCATTTCAGTACACTATATGATTCTGCGTGTGTCCAGAAAGTTTTGTTTAAATATTTCAGACCTACAAGTATTAGTTGCCTTTGACGGCCACGCAATCAATTTTCCTGGCAAGATATGTAACGTTGAAATAGTAGCAATAAATTTTTTTTATATATATACGGTGAATTTGGAATATTATGTAATACACTTAAATTAGAATAATACAAACTGGTTTTTAATTTCTTGAGTATAATGAACAATCTTGTCTTTTTGGAAACTTATTAACTTTTTACTTTCTGTAAGAGCATTTAAAAAATAATTCTACACATTACATGTAATATCTAGGGGCATATTACCTATGGACTGACTGAGTTACAGCCCAGGAAGGTAGAATTGTAGGGGCTGCAAGTATTTCTTCAATAAAAAATAATGAAAAGTAAAGACCAATTGTAAATCTGAATGCCCTTTAAGGCTACTCAATTTCTCCTCAAAAATTCTTTAGGATTTGTAAATACCTCCGTAATACTACGACTCAAACGCGACTGAATTCTTCAATAGAAAGCAACTTGATGGAAAACAGACTATTCAGAGTTGTATCACAGAAAATAAAAGTTCTTAGGAAAGTAAGAGTTTGGGTCTAAATAAATGCCTATTCTCAAGAAACGTTTTTTATAACTAATATTTTAGAGCAAACATGTGAAGAAATGCCGATGGTGGGGAGTGGGATTTAATTTAAACACGCCATTGGTAACACCCATTATATTATTATATTTTTTTTTCATTTTTTTAGACTTTAGCTCATGAAAACCTGAATAAAAGCTTCGTTTCGGAATTAATAACATATGGATCATAACTTGCATCTTTCATTTTATTTTTTGAGGTAATTTTAATGTTAGCCTCACAGATTGAATTTAAGGTTTTCTTCACGTTAATATTAACTTGTATTTCTGTACATTTTATCCCACCTATGTTGCTTAAATTACACATAATTTGGATTGGTAGATTCTTCGAAAAATTCTTCTGTATGACAACTACTATTATGAGTTTATTATTACTGGGATATTATATTATAATGCTATGTTAATTCTCTGATTCTGTTATGGTACAGTTGTTTGTGCGCAGTTTTGCAAATTCTAAATCTGCAGTTTTGCAGTACCAACACAATCACATCAGGAAAACGTTTGTACTTACTTTTACTAAGAAAATTGGAACAACTTTTAATACAACAATATCTTATTATGAAGTTCATACTGATATTAATCCTACTAATAGCATTAATTGATAATACAATGAGCAAGAGCATTTCAAGCATTTTAAATATTAAAAAAATTTAATTTGACATTTAATAACATTATAGACATGATATCCAAAATATTTAAAAATAGTTATTTATATCTATGTCATGCCCGAAATGCTTCTCTAAATCTGACACCAGGTGGCAATAATGTCGTCAAGCTCGGTCCCTATACTATACATGTATTGGCTTTTGCAGGCTTTTGGACTGCAATCAGCTGTTTTTGTAGCGTCAATTGATTATCAACAATATTTGTATATTAACTGTCATTTTTTAATTTTAAAGTATTATTTCTGAATAATTATTAGTTATTATAATATAATATTCAGTTTAATATAATTATTTTTATTAATTTTTCACATTTTGTTAGTTATTTTTTTACCAAAGATAAGTTATTTAGTTATTTTAACTAATTTTATTAATACCTTCTGGAAAATTGTTACTTCAGGGCCGGCATTTAAAATTGTTCTTATATTTTTTATAGTCATGCCTGGTATATCCGGTTCACTTTAAGTTTTTGCATCGACCATTGCTATCAACGAAACAACATAATTTTCTTTCCTTTTCTTAAGAAAATATGTATTATGTATAAAATAAATGTAATTTTGATAAAGAAAAAAATGCAAAACACAGTGTATTTTCCAATGCTTTGAGATATACAGGATACCAAACGTACGTCCTTGATTAATTTTATTAAAAAAAAGCCGTTGTCAAGTTTAAAATTTCTTTTGGCGTTAACTATTTTCGATTTCCGAAAAAGGATGCGATAAGGTGAAATAGAGTGAAATAGAAAAAGTGATCTTTAATAAACGAAATTTTGCATAAAAGTGTATATATTGGTATTAAAAAACATCTCGAACCACGAAGTTTTCAACTGTGGATCCAAAAAATCTAGAAAAAAGGACACAGTAGCATTTCTAAGAACTTTTGGCTAAAATTATTCCTGATCAGTTGAGTTAAAAACATAGAGAAATTGAATATTTCTCTATTTTTATGACAAACTGTAATAAATATATTTCATATATTTTATTCATATTTAATTGAAAAAATCATATTAATCATTTTTTATTCTCTTTTTTGAAAACTTAACTCGGGTATTTAATATTATCATTAAAGTAATTTAAATATTTTTGTTCACTTTAAAATTATTAAGACATAATAAAAACAAAAATAGTCCGGACCTGGTTATACTGCAGTCCACGGTAAAACCTACAATGAGCAAACCTCCCAAATATATAATAAACCTTGGTTTTATTCGTTTTATGTTACTATATTGGCTATATTCACATCAATATTCGTGCATTATTAACGCGGCGAGTTTAAAAAAAGAAAGCCTTATGTTTACCATTTTCCTGACCAATTTTTTCAATTCCTCTCACATGAGTTAGATCTCCATCTTATAATACTCCATTCTAACACTCTTTAACTACTTTCAACTAAATTATACATACAACTGTGAACCATAGAAAGTATATCAAGCAGCTTGAATCAATTTTTTTTTTTTAATCTAGTAACTGTCTATGCCGAAAAACCCTCTGCCGAAACACCTAAGGCTAATATACTTTTAATTTCAAATGTTATCGAGTGCCTGTGACATTATTAGTGTATGGCGGATTTTTATCCGTATTTAAACATACACCAATATTCATATGTTCACTTAATGTCCAGCTTCGGCTGATACTTGAACACTCGATGTACTTTGCCAAATGGCCAATTCATTATGTTAATTAAAATTGACATAGTGTCTGAAAAATTACCAAACTGGATCGGCTGGGACTCGAACCCGGATCTCTTGGTTACCAGCCAAGCGCCTTACCAACTAGGCCACCGATCACTTGTTCGAGTGCCACTCCAATTCAGTAATCAATCAAACACAACCTCTCTCTAATGCGAGACGCAGTTTTTATACAGACACTATGTCAATTTTAATTAACCTAAGGCTAAGCGCGCACTACGTTTTTTTTCCGCTCGGCGTTTTTCCATAAAAGCTGAAAACGCGTCATCAGCGCGCAATGCGTTCTTTTTTCCAGAAGAGGAGTTGGCGGGACTTAAAATTATTTCGAAAATGGACGTTCGGTAAGCTTGTTGCACGGTGCTTGGTGCTTTACATTAACAATATGACGTTATAAAATTAAAAATAATTTTAAAATATGTAAAATTCGGAATGTTTTAACATTAATATTTTTTTATGTTTAAAATATTATTAATAAAAATGTTTCAATATTAATTACCAAAATATGTCAAACTTATGAAGAGATTTCCATTTTTTTCCACCATTTATATATTATTATAGATAATACCCACTCTTCTTTTTAAGTAATTAAATTGTAAAAATATTCATTTACCAAGACCTAAATTATCTTTTTTTACCTATAATGCGGTCCAATTTATTAAATTAATTATTTTAACAAATGCAAGACGTTCGTTAAGCTTCTTTTACTTATGGGTGGTTTTAGCGAATTTCCAGAATGGAATTTAGCTATTACAGCCACTCTCATGATGCGACTTGAGCCCGAGACGATGGCATTATAATATAAAATCAAAAATAATTTTTGTAGGTAAAATTCTGTATAATTTAATGACTATAAATATATATAAAAATACAAAACAGTACCTAAACATATTAACTCTTTGCACTCAAGCAAAAAAAACGTGAGTTGTAAATAGGCTGCTAAGACATGTAGCACATGACAACGACCGACGTTGTTTTTTTGACGGATTCTTTTGACGTTCTAACTAGGGTTTCCGATCTCTGGCCAAAAAATCAATCTTGTGGATCGATTCGAATCGTCAAACCAAAAATCGATGCAGGAGAAAATCAATAACCTACAAAAGATCGATCTGACGAAAATCGATTCAATTTTTGTACTTGCAAAAAATAAAATATATATAAAAGTTTTAATGAAGTTTCTTATTGGGTCATCACAAATCAGTTTCAAAATTTTTTTAATTTTCTTTGAAGATCAACTGTTGAATTTAATATGAATAAAATGGTTTCCAGTCTGCGCTAAAAGTGTCACATAATTCCAAAATTTGACTCAATTTTCTATAAATGAATCATAAAAGTGGTAAAATTATTTGACAACATAAATAGTTAAAATATATTTTACAATAATTTTAAAAAAATATCACATTTTTACTAAAAATATCCTAATTTAAATTCGAAAAGATCGATCTCCGATCCCGTAAATTTTTCACGATCTCTGTATCGATTTACTCTCCAAAGAATCGATTCGAAAAATCGAAGATCGGCTCTCCAAAAATCGATTTTCGATAAAATCGAATCGAGATCGGAAACCCTAGTTCTAACCTTGTTTCCCAAAGTTGAATACTAAATGCGCTAAATACGTCCTCAATGCTGTTTTTATTAGTTTGTAATTTTAAAAAGATAATTCAACGTGATTTTGTATTATTTTATTTACAATTTTTCTAATAAATGAATTTGTTTGCAGTTATTAAATAAAATATTCATGTAATGTGAAGTATGAGCAGTCATTACAGTTCAACATTCAGTGTGTCATGTGGTACATCGGTACATGTCTTATGATCCAACAGACAAAACACCTTTAAATATGGTAGAGTTAATGGACAAACCACCTTGTCATGCTGTACATGTCTTACAAGCGCAAAGGGTTAATACTTTTTATTTTCAAAATACGTAATTATTATGATTAAATACAAATAATTCAAAATTAATTATTAAAATGTCAAACTTATGAATGAACAATGAAGAATTAAAATGGGAATTTTCTCTCGCTTCACCCATTTACATAATTAGAGAGTTTTTGCAAAATACCGTAAGTTATACGGTAACATTATTTGTCACGTGACCATTACCGTATTCGTATTTTTTACCGTAAAATATAGTTTTAGAGTGTTTGCAACATTACCGTAGATTATTGTACGTTATTTTGACAGTTCAGTATAATAGCCTTACTTTCTTTGATTTTTAAGTAAATTGTATGAATTTTTTCAAGGTAATACACTTGAATTTTTGAAAATTGCTTTTAAAAACATGGAAGAGCTACTAGAATTAGGAGCATTGGGTCTATTAATATAAATTTATAAATTTACAAAATTATTCAAAATTACAGGTTAGATTTTACACGTAGTTACTTACGGTATTCGAAAGGAAATAGCGTAAAAAAACTAGATTACCGTGCTGCATGTTTTTAGTCGAATTTTTCCTTGAAAAAATTAGACTTATACAGTCTATACGACAAGAACGGCGAGAGGCGAGAGTAGGGGCGCTATCCGTTTTCGGACCCGTAGAACACGATTCTGTAGAAAAAAATGTCATATATATATATATATATATATATATATATATATATATATATAAATATATACCTATATATATATATATATATATATATATATATATATATATATATATATATATATATATATATATTCCCGCTACTTTTAATATGTGTAGGGCCCCCCTATGGAAGTTAAGAGCTCAAATTTGGTAAATGGGGCTCATTCCGATGCACAACAATACTATCAAAGTGGGGTCAAATTTTGGGCAAATTTTTGATCCGACCACACCTTTAAGGGGGTGGTGGGGGCGGTAAGACAATAAAACTTTTCCAAACCGGTTGGAAATAATGTTTCGGTCAATTATCTACAACATATCCAAAATTCAGCTTCCTAGGATGATTTGAAGGGACTAGAGGGGAAAAAACCATTTTGGCTGGATCTAACACGTCCCCAGCCCCCCAGAATTAACGTAGAGGGTTGAAATTTGGTATGTTGATAAAGTTCGTACCTAGGTTGTGCTTTTTGGAGATTTTAATATTTTACCCCCACCCCCCTCATTTTTAAGCTACAATTTCATGCTTTGTCGACGTTTTCGAAGTTTGTACCACTCGCACAGGTCACCCAAATAAACCTAGAGGGCTGAAATTTTCTATTCGGATTGAGCTAGTGTCAAGGGGGTGCCTTTTGGGGGTCTCGACTTCCCTGTCCCCACCATTTTTATACCAAAAAGAACATGATTTTTCTTGTTTTTTAACAGTTTCGTTCGGGTCAAAATCTCCCCAAATAAACCTAGAGGGCTGAAATTTTGTACGTGTATTCAGTTAGTATCCAGCTAGTACCTTTTAGGGAGTCCACATTACTTTTCCCCCCACTTCACCCATTTTTACATCGGAATTCAATGCTATTGTTAAATGTGTTTTAAATGCATTATTTTAATTTTAAATACAAGTAGGCGAATAGTAATTTTAAAAAATTTAAAAAAAGTGAACTTACTTTTATAACAAATGAAATACATACATATTAAGTAATTTAAAAATGTTATTAAAGTCACTGTTTATTTATAAATTAGGAATTTTGGATTTTTATTATTTATAAAATAGAAATTTTGGATTTTTTGGAAACAAAAAATATCTTCATAAAAGCCTTCCAGTTTACTATTTAAGTTCCTTTTTTAATATTTAAAAATAAAACACAAAGGCAATTGGCGGATAAGCATAGGTAGGAATGCCCTCGTATGAATTGTGTTGGCTTTTTCCCTGTTAACTGCTATCGGCACAAAATTGAAATTTACTGAGATTCAGCCCTTAAAAACTTAAAACCTTTTTTTAAAGTCCCGATCAACCGGACATTCATCATCAGTTTGAAACCACCAAAATGACAAATCGCTTGTGGACTTTCAATTACATTTCGCTTGCAGACACTCAATACCGAAGATGAAAGGAAAAATTCGACTTCCGTGATGGGGCTCCGCTGCTCACGGCGTTTTTTTAATTTTAATAAAAAAAAATTGAGGATAATCTTTGTAGTGCCGGAAACGCTAAACCACTATCATTGAACTTTTTTATTGTGTAACTTCCAGTCAGTACCCCTCCGAAGTCAAAAATTGGGTCAATTTCATATCTGTACATAATGGACTCTAGCTTTTTATTTAGAATAGATATTGACATGATTCTTGCTTTATTTGATAGAGTAATAAATGTGAATTTCATATTATATAAAATAAAGCTGAACTGTAACAATTAAGAACAAAATGGCGACTATTTGAAATTTCCCAATTTTTTCTCATTTTTATGATTTATAATTGGACCCTGTGTCAACCCTGTTACACATTAGGGACTGATTTTTTTTAGGAATAAAGTACTAACCCTTCTGATGCCATGACATAATTATCATTGTCCTAGAATAATATTTTCTACGAAAAAAAAAAAAAATTGTGAAAATTGATAATTTTAAAAAATGCTCAAGTTTGACCCCCAAAAAACCCATGTGGAGGAAAAAATAAAAATCTGATATTTTCGGAAAATATAGTCTATATCTTCGTTAATTATGTCTAGCTAGTGCTATTCTGTTATTTTCACTTGTTTAGGAAATATGATTTTTTTAAAAGTGCTACTTTTACAAAAATATGAAAATAATCTAGCAGTTTGATAATTTATAAAAGTTTTATAACTTACATAAACTATCTGAATTATGTCAATTTATGATAAAAATGACAAAATAAAACACAAAATTTTTTAATTTATTTGTTCATTTAAAAAGGAAAAAAAAAAACGGACAAATTATTTATTTTTCATTACAAATTTTTACTATTTCGAAATTTTTTGAACTTGAATATCGTCGCACTTTTAATTTATTATTTGAAATGGGATCAAAACTGTGATAGGATCGTGTGTTTTTTATTGGTTTAATATTTTTAAATCGTTCTGATAAGTGTAACTCAGCAGCATCAACATCTGGTTTTAAGACAAAAAAGAATTTAATTGCCAGAATTTGTTTTTCACAAAAATTATACATTTCTTGAGGAGTTAATATAATTATGATTATCAGTGGTGCGTTGCAAGCTAGCTTTTCTCACAATTCGTTTAATTGTACCTCCAGCACCATCACAAGGGGTTTTACCATGAGAAGTGGCGAAGAAATTCCACTCTGCTTCTAACCCAAATTCATCGTCATGGTAGCTCAAGTTCATAAAATTTTTCTTGTTCTTGTACTGTGAAGCTGCACCATCACTAAAATAATAATTTTTTTAAACTTGACATATTCTTGTTTTATGAATTCAAGAAATGCCTTCTGAAAAGCGAAAAACGATACAGTACTGTGTGTTGAACAATCACTTATCACACAAAATGTTCTGCATTGGATAAAGTTATCTTTTTTAAAGTAAATAACGAAAGGATGTAAAGTGGCTTGATCATTTGTCCAGTGGAACGACTGTACTTCATCTTGTACCAAAAATGTAAAGTTTTCAGAAAATCTGCTAAAACTATGCACTCTGAATCATTAGGTAAATTTTCTTTTAAACTTTTTAAATATTCAGATTGTTTTTTGTTATAAAGTGATGATGTTTCATTTTTAATAATTGCTCTTTTAAATCTTCATTAAATTCTTCTATTGTTTTGACGTTTTTGACAACTGTAAGTAAATGACATCGATCAGTCGATGCCCATTGCGAATACGTTATGGAAGACATAAACCCAATATCTTCACTAATTTTAGATTCAATATTATCAATTCCTGGTCATTCTGTACACTTCGATAGCATACAATAGGTCATCGCAAACTGTACTTTTTAATAAATCTTGGTAGGTTTTAGCTAAGGTAACGGGCTTAGTTTCTGACCTTTTAAGAGTGACGGCTAAGGTTAAACGACAGTAATATAAGTTTAAACTTAAGAGACAATTAATAATTTTATTAACTTGTTTATGGCTTTCAAAATAAAGTCATACAAGTAAAATAATTATTTGAATTGAATTAATAATTTAATGTTTTAAAAATTGACAAAAAGGACCCAGTTTCTGACCTTCAAAATTTCTCATGTGACAGTTTTTGACCCTGACAGTGGCCTAGTTTCTGATCCTTAAATTTAAAAATACAGTTTTTTAAAATTTAATTTATAAATAATTTTTTATTGATAAAAATGAATGTTTAATGTTATATACGTTATGAAAAATAATAAAAACTAATCGAAGATAACTATAAATAACAAAATAACTAACAAAAACTGGTTAGAATTTAATTGGGCCATACCACTTTAGAAGTGAGCCTAGTAATTGACCCTCATATTTCAATAATAAAAATCATTCTAAGGTATTTTATAAATATTTTAAAATAAATTTTAAACAAATATTAACCTGCTCATATATTTTTAATTAAGTTTTCATACTTACATGATGAATATTGCACAGATCAAAATGAGTACTTTGTAACATAAACTGTTAGGAAACTACCAAAAAAATAGTTTTTACACACATTTTAAACTTAAAAATTTTTTTTTTTTATTTAGTTAATATATTCTAAACTTTTTAAATTGCTGTTCATTAGACACAGAATAGATTACTTTAAATTAAGAATTTATTTTTTTTCTTATTTAAAATATAGTTTTTTTGTTAATTTATAACAAAGTTGAAAAGTTCAGAAACTGGGCCAGGGTCAATTACCGGGTCTTTTACCTTATAAAATTAGTTTAATATTTTGATGAATTACACAAACACACACTGAGTGTGTTCCGTTAGCATCTGCTAGTATACAGTTCTTAGGCCACAATGAACAAAATAACGAAAAACCAATGTTAACAGCTGGATTACATTCCTTGAATTTTACGAATATTTCCCTTAAATTTAACAAAACTAAAAGTTTTTACTGTTTAGATTTATTTCCGTCTTTATTCCGGACAGTTAAACAATCTTTTTGTCCTGGCATCATTCTACTAATATCATCATTCTCATAGAAAGCTTCCACAGCATCAACAGTTTCATCTGACAATTTTCTTCCGCTTTTTTTTATTTTCATATTTTGGTAGTACTCCAAGCATTCCACGCATCTTTTTTGCGTTTCTAGCAATATACTGACTACAATTAAATTCAGATTGTATTTTGGCAACACTCCAACCTTTCGATAACAAGCTCAAAGTTTGGTACTTTTCTTCCAATGTGGTTGAACTGAAAAATTTTAACTTAAGTTCTTCGATAAGTTCGAGATAGTCTGGTCCTAGATTATCAGTGTTAAGGTCAACGATCTTCGAAATATTATCTCTAATCTTCTTGGTATCTTCAATACCAATAGCATCTACTAATTCGCATCGAACTGACTTTGTTATTTCAGTAACTTTTTTATCAATTTTTTCTTTTTCTTCGTGATAAAGGAATTTTTCTCAAAGAAAGAATGGGGGGTTCATCCAAAATGCTACATACTTGATTGAACGACTGAAGTGCTATAAAATCAGGTTCATATTCTGGTTGTTGCGGATTTTCAAAAGAATTCGTCTTCAAATTTTGAGCAGCATAATTCTTTTTTATATAATCATAGAATCGGGTACAAATAGCGAGGCCTGGAATAAGATTTATTTGTTCATGTCCGTGGCAGAATGATAAAGTTATTTCCCTTAATGATTTTGTGATATTCTTCTTATGAATTTTTAAAGGATCGCAACATTTTATGCCAAATCGCGTATAAAATTTAACTACGTACTTCTTGTAATGATATTCACAAACATTATTAATAGATGTAATACCTGTACGCTTAACTAAAAGAATTTTGTCAGTTTCACTTATCTCGCTCGCTGCTTTGAGGCATGATGATCTTGAAAAAATATTTTTATGACAATCTTCTTCTTTGAGAACACCAATTGAACACTACATTATTCGTAGAAATTATAGAATACGCGTAAATTGTTAATGATAAACAAAAACTAAGCAGTGATAATACTCACGTAACAAAACATAAACAGTAAAATAAGAATATAGGGTAAGAGACCCGATGACCGATCACTATTTTTAGCTGTATCATTAAATTAGCTTAAAAAAATTAAAAAATAAACAAAACACCCATTTTTTTTTTCTTAATAAGTATGAAACCAAGTTTTTTTAATCCAATGGATATGTTTTTAAGAAAATATAACCCAAAAATTTTGATTTATTAATGTTTTTGTTTTATAATTTGTTGACGTCTATGGCAAAGCGGACAGAAAATATTAACCTCCTTTGAAAGATCAATACACTGACCCCTATGAAAAATCGCGCATTAATGTACATGAAGTACCTTCTACTATCGAATATTTGAACCATTCTCTTCCAGCCACTTTGACACTCTATCCACTACTAGGTGAAGCTATATGTCATAGAGTATTATCATAGAGTGACATCTAGTGAAACATAGAACGTCAAAGCAAAAGCCAAGAACGGTTTAAATATTCGATAAAATAAACCATTAAAATCACAATTTCGTTTCGCTCTCTGCTGATCTTTTAAAAAAAACATTGTGTAAGATCTGACTTAGCCGTTAACCATTGTGAATTTTTAAACAGTTAAATTTAGTTTATATTGTATCTGTATGTGTCGTTTCAGATGTAATACATACATATCATACATATTATGTTTGACGTTTTTATTTGAAAATACCTATATAAATAACAATTTGGAAGTTTTAATTCAATATCAATTATTTTTCAATTGATTTTACGTCCTGAAATAAATAAAATATTAAAGTAAAATTATAAAAACGGTTAGTTAATTAAGTGTTTTAAACCCAAAAATTAATTAAAAATGTTTATAAAATAGGTATGCAATATATAATTCTCAAAATGCGGTACCTAACTGTAAAACTCAGATCCCAAGAAGAATCAGTCATACAAATAATATTTAACGCATATAAAATTTAATTTAGCTATCCTAATCTCTTAAGTGGACTAATAACAATTATTTGTATATTTTTATTATGCTAATAACTTTAAAAATTCGATGAAAAATGTTACAATTTATAACTCATGTGTTTTGAATAATGATCATCCATCATACTAAAAATTCACATATATATGTATATGTATACATATATAATTCATATATATATATATATATATATATATATATATATATATATATATATATATATATATATATATATATATATATATATATATGTATTTCTTAAATTAAGTGAGGAGGCATTAAATGTGAGGTGAATTTAAATTGAAAAATAATCATTCTATTAATAATAATTTTTTTTATCAAAGGTTTCTTTCAGAAATAACTTCATTAAGATATAAATGTCAAAACTGATCGGACTTACAACCCCGATCGACAATGGGGTCTTTTACCCTAATTTAAAAATTTTAATAATTTATCCCCATTAATAAATCCATTTTTTAGCGAATTTCGAAAACTCGAAATTCAGCTATTACAGCAAGTGTCATGACGCAACCTCCGGTAGAGACCATAACAACAGAAATATGTTTTGAGGTTCTTAGAATACGAAAATGATATTCACTACAATTTATATATATATATATATATATATATATATATATATATATATATATATATATATATATATATATATATATATATATATATATATTAGGGTGGCGCAAAAAAACCACATATTTTTCTTTTTTTTGTCTCATAGGAGAAAAAGTTAATTTAGCTCGACTTAAGAATGCCCACCAAAAATTAGCTCGATAAAAAATTTTTTAAGGGTCGCTCAAAACTTTTTAAAATTTGAAAATGGGCCAAAAATCGATTTTTGTTTTTCATCAAACTTTTTTTCTCATCCCTGCATATGTTTGTACATTGAATAATAAAAAATTCTTCCAAATTTTAAATCAAAAAATTAATAATAAAAGGTCGCTCAGGATTTTAAAGTCAAAATATTTAATATTTTTTAGGGGCGCTGAAAAATATTAAATATTTTGACTTGAAAAATTTTCAGAACTGTTGAGCGACCTTTTATTCTCAATTTTTTTAGTTAAAATTTGGAGGAATTTTTTATTATTCAATGTACAAACATATGCAGGGATGAGAAAAAAAATTTGATGGAAAATAAAAATCGATTTTTGGCCCATTTTCAAATTTCAAAAAGGTTTGAGCGACCCTTAAAAAATTTTTTATCGAGCTAATTTTTGGTGAGCATTCTTAAATCGAGCTAAATTAACTTTTTTTCCTATGAGACAAAAAAAAGAAAAATATGTGGGTTTTTTGCACCACCCTAATATATATATATATATATATATATATATATATATATATATATATATATATATATATATATATATATATATGTGTGTGTGTGTGTGTGTGTGTCGCCACGATAACTTTCGAACGAAACGTTTAATGCTTATGAAATTTCGTAGGGAGACTCAATTTTGATCTGGCTTGGCTAAGTTCTTTAGCCAGACACATCGGATGCCCAGAAGTAGGTTTTCTGGCCATTTTTGATCATTCGATCCTATCATTAGACAGTTCGATTTTTACATCGTTAAAATGCCAAAAAGAAATTATGAAGAAAATATACTTATAATTTTCTTTCTATTTTAAGTATTTTTCGAGAAAATGTAAATTTTCACTTTTGTATTAATTTTCTTCCCTTGGTAGTCTAATAAGTAATTTATATTTGTGTCTCAGTTCTTTATGAAATATAAAAATATTTCTTTTTTCTTAAAAGAATTTTGTGAGAACCAGTGAAATCTATCCACATACATGTATTATAATACACATACATGTACGTAGTTTTGTTTCTCATTTATTGCATTATAATTAGCATAGTGCTGTCTCAAGTTGAAAAATGAAAATTAAGCAGATTTTCTAAGTTTATGTAATTGAAGATTTTTTTTTGTTGAATTTTTAAATGAACAAGAAACTGAACATAATGTTATGATATAATATTATTAAATATGAAACAAAACAACATAATATATGTATGTATGTACGAAAAAAAATTTTGAATCGATTTTGAAAATTTTTTTCATTAATAATTATTAATGTTAAAAAATTAAACAATTTTAAATGGATCTAAGGTATTTTATGTGAGGTCAAGGTTTTCGGGACCTAAAAAGGCCAAAAATTAATTACCCAATCGATTTTAAAATTTTTTTCACAGTTAGTAAGTTAAAGTATTTGAGTTAATTAATTAAATGATGTCCGTAAGAACCTTACGGACTGCCATGAGTTACATGAGATCCCTAGAACCTTTTTCTTACTGTTAGAGTACTAGAGTTGTATGAGTTTCGCCAGGGTTTACTGATCCCATAATTGTAAAAAATAAACTAAACGACCAATTTTGAAAATTTTTTCACTTTTACAGAGCTAAACTATTTTAGATAAATATAGAATACATTATGTAAGGTCCGCCAGGGTCCATAGGACTAAAAAGTGTCAAAAATAAACTAACTGACCGATTTTGAGAATTTTTTCCTGTTACAGAGCTAAACTATTTTAGATAAATATCGATTACGTTATTTAAGGTCCGCCAGGGTCCATAGAGCCCAAAAGTGTCAAAAATAAACTAACTGACCGATTCTGAAAATTTTTTCACTGTTACAGAGCTAAACTATTTTAGATAAATATAGATAACGCTATGTAAAGTCTGCCAGGGTCCATAGGATCCGAAAGTGTCAAAACTAAACTAACCGACCGATTTTGAAAATTTTTTCACTGTTAGGGAGCTAAGCTATTTTAGATAGATATACATTACGTTATTTAGGGTCCGCCAGGGTCCATGGGACCCAAAAGTGGTAAAAATAAACTAACCGACCGATTTTGAAAATTTTTTCACTGTTACAGAGCTAAACTATTTTAGATAGATATAGATTACATTATGTAAGGTCCGCCAGGGTCCATAGGATCCAAAAGTGTCAAAAATAAACTAACGACCGATTTCGAAAATTTTTTCACTGTTACAGAGCTAAACTATTTTAGATAAATATAGATTACGTTATGTAAGGTCCGACAGTGTCAGTGGGACCTAAAAGTGTCCAAAATAAAATAACTGACCGATTTTGAAAATTTTTTTACTATTACCGAGGTAAACTATTTTAGATAGGTACAGGTTGTGTTATCTGAGATCCACAACTGTCCTGCGGATGGAAATGCGGCGTAGAATGCTACACAACGGGTTTTGAATATATATATATATATATATATATATATATATATATATATATATATATATATATATATATATATATATATATTACATAAAATCCGCCTAGAATATACGGTCGAGCTGATTTTTTAATGAGGTCCACCGGGATCTTGCAGATCCGAAAACGCCAGTAATAAGCTACCGAACCGATTCTAAAAAATTTCTCACTGCTAGAGAACTAAATTATTTTAGATGGATACAACTATGCTGCACAAAATCCGTTCGGGCTCTTGGGTCCCCAAAAATACCAAAACTAATTACCCAGCCTATTTTAAAAATTCTTTTACTCTTAGAAAGCTAAACTATTTTAAATAGGTACAGGTCTTAGATGAGATCCGCCAGTGCCCAATATTTGGAAATTCGCTATGTTATGCAGATGCTGCGACAGGGGTATTACTTAGTTATATAAAAAAAATTTTTAAATGGAAAATACTGGTAAAATTCAAGGAATGTAATCCCGGTGATAACATTGGTTTTTCGTTCAATATAAAAAACACACGATCCTATCACAGTTTTGTTCCCATTTCAAATAATAAATTAAAAGTGCGACGATATTCAAGTTCAAAAAATCTCGAAATAGTAAAAATTTGTAATGAAAAATAAATAATTTGTCCATGTTTTTTTTTCCTTTTTAAATGAATAACCAAATTTAAAAATTTTGTGTTTTATTTTGACATTTTTATCATAAATTGACATAATTCTGATAGTTTATGTAAGTTATAAAAGTTATTAAAATTATCAAACTGCTAGATTATTTTCATATTTTTGTGAAAGTAGCACTTTTAAAAAAATCATATTTCCTAAACAAGTGAAAATAACAGATTAGCATTAGCTAGACATAATTAACGAAGATATAGACTATATTTTCCGAAAATATCAAATTTTTATTTTTTCCTCCACATGGGTTTTTTGGGGGTCAAACTTGAGCATTCTTCGAAATTATCAATCTTCACAATTTTCTTTTTCGTAGAAGATATTATTCTAGGACAATGATAGTCAGGGCATCAGAAGGGTTAGTACTTTATTCCTAAAAAAAATCAGTCCTTATTGTGTAACAAGGTTGACACAGGGTCCAATTAAAAATTGTAAAAATGAAAAAAAAATTGGGAAATTTCAGATGGTCGCCATTTTGTTCTTAATTGTTACAGTTTAGTTTTATTTTATATAATATGAAATGCACATTTATTACTCTATCAAATAAAGCAAGAATCATTTCAATACCTATCAATACCTATAAATAAAATAGAAGGGTCTGTCTGCGATTTTCGAATTTTTAGGTATTAATATGTTTTTCAGTTAGCAAATTCGACATATATAGCAAATCCAACTTAAAAAAAATTTTTGTCTGTCTGTTTGTCTGTTTGTACGAACCGATTTAACTCAAAAACTACTGAAGCTATTGAGTTGAAATTTACAGGGAATATAGATTTTAACCCCCCGATCAATCTTAACCACATTTTAATGTGATCATCCAAATGGTTATGTACAGGATGATTCAAAAATAATCTCCATTAAATGTTTATGGTCTTCTAAATCAAGTAGATTTTTGAAAATTTGGTTTTAGAAGTTTCTAAATATGGAGATTTTAATTAAAATATTTCTAACTTCCTGCCACTTTCGGTTATACCGGAAGTTGACACCAACTTTGCTATTTTAAGTGTTTTTAACAACAAATTTGAATTCGCTGGGAATTGTTATTAATATTCGGTGGTCAGATAAAGCATTTTTTAAATATTTTTTTGTTTATTGTGAAGAACTTTTTTTTAAATGAACCACCTATATTTTTTATTATGACTATTAGACCGGGAGGCGGTAATAAGAAAGTGTTTACCCATCCAGTTAAAGAAAATTTCATTTTTCATCTAATAGTTTATCATTCGAAGTTACTAAAATGCTTTGTCGGCCAGGCCAACTCTTGTCCGGTTACGCTGGCCGACCTCGAAAAGTGGTCAATTTTTCGAGGCCCCCTTACCCATCGAGTTAAAGAAAATTTCTTTTTTCATCTAATAGATTATCATTCGAAGTTACTAAAATGCTTTGTCGGCCAAGCCAACTCTTGTCTGGTTACGCTGGCCGACCTCGAAAAGTGGTCAATTTTTCGAGGCCTCCTTACCCATCGAGTTAAAGAAAATTTCTTTTTTCATCTAATAGATTATCATTCGAAGTTACTAAAATGCTTTGTCGGGCAGGCCAACTCTTGTCCGGTTACGTTGGCCGACCTCGAAAAGTGGTCAATTTTTCGAGGCCCCCTTACCCATCGAGTTAAAGAAAATTTCTTTTTTTATCTAATAGATTATCATTCGAGGTTACTAAAATGCTTTATCGGCCAGGCCAACTCTTGTCCGGTTACGCGGGCCGACCTCGAAAAATGGTCAGTTTTTCGAGGCCCCCTGTTATGTCTTTGTTAATTAAATTAAGAAAACAAGTTGATTCCTTGAATGATGTTTATTGACTGACCGCTATGTACAAATTCACATAAGTCGTGCTTACATAATTATATCATATATACACTTACAAGTAGAGGGCAGTAATGACAATACTTGTGACATCTCCCTCTTTACAAATTTTAAAATTAATATTTTTATTCAGTTCAAAACTCAGGTACATAATTCATAATTCAAACATTCATTTTTTTATATAATTAATTATTAGATTTTGTAAAACATATTTGTGAAATTATATTCTTATTCACACATTTTTTTTTTTTTTTTTTTTTTTTTTTTTATAAAATTAAATATTAGATTCTGTAAAACATTTTTGTGAAATTATATTCTTATTCACATTTTTTGTGGTTAAATACAAATTAAATTATAAATTATTCTATCCACAAATTACTGATTATTCTCATGTTAATTTAATTATATGTAAGTCGTTCAGGAGGCTTCACAAGTCGTCCTGACGAAGTAGCCTGAACAGGATTATATACAAATGTAGAATCATTTGTTGCATTTAATATGCTTTCATTTTCATTTAAATCATTGTCGTCACTCAAAGAAATGTTTTGATCACTAATTTGTGTATCTTGTACATTATTATTTTCAGCAATTGGAATTTTATGTATAAATTTTCTGTTTCTTACAAGTTCGCTAAAGTTTTCATTTTCAAGTTTGACTTTGTAAGATCTAGGATTTTTACATTTTTCTTTAATTATTCCTTTTTCCCAAATTTTACCTCGTTGTATCATAATCTTATCCCCTTTATTCAATGGAACAAGATCATTATTTAAAGCTTTTTTGTCATGATAATATTTTTGTCGTTTTTGCCTCATTTTTAATTTTTTAGAAAGTTCTTTTTTTGAATATGTTTTAGGATATAATGACTTTTCATTTATTGGTAATATCTCTTTTAATGTTCTGGACATTAAAATTTGAGATGGGGATAATTCAAGATCAACTATCGGAGAATTTCTATACTGTAGTAAAGTTAAATACAAATCTTTATTTTCATCATACGCTTTTCTTAATAATTTTTTAATAGTTTGAACTGATCTTTCTACTAGTCCATTACTTCTAGCGTATGTTGGTGAAGACATGACATGTTTGAAATTCCACGATTTACTAAATTGTTTAAAATTGAAAGATGAAAATTGTGTTCCACCGTCTGTTATTAGGATATCTGGAATTCCATGTCTGCTAAAGATGGACTTTAACTTAGTTATTATGGTGTTACTAGTTAAATTTTCTAATAAAGCTAGCTCTGGATATTTTGACATATAGTCTACAACAAGTAAGTACTGACGACCAGCAAGGTCAAATATGTCACATCCTACTTTTTGCCATGGTCGATCAGGTATTGAATGAGGCAATAACGGCTCTGAACGATTAGAATTTCTAAATTTCAAGCAAGTATCGCAACTTAAAATTGAATCTTCAATGTGTTTACACATGCCCGGCCAATAGAAACATTTTTTTGCTTTTAAAATAGTTTTTTGTACACCTATATGACTATAGTGAAGTAATTTCAAAATATATTTCTGTAAACTCTTTGGAATGATAATTTTATCATCTTTGTAGAAAATGCCTTTTGCATAAAATATATTATTCCGTAATTTATAAAAAAATTTTATGGAACTAGGTACATTTTTTATATTGGTAGGCCATTCATTTTTAATATAATTTAATATTAGTTTCAAATCTACGTCCCTTTCAGATTCATATTTTATTTTAGACATAATATGTGAGTCAATTTGTGAATCAACTTGAATTGAACAAATTTGATATTCAAGATCTTTACCAATCTCTTTATCAAATTCAATTGCAAATTTATCTCTTACGTTTTGACAAGCACGTGACAATGTATCAGCAATAAATAATTTTTTTTCTGGTACATACTGTACTGTGATGTCATATCTTTGTAGACGGACCAGCATTCTTTGTAAACGTGCGGGACAGTCTGCTAAAGATTTTTTAAATATGCTAATTAATGGTGCGTGATCGGTTTGAACCACAACACTGCGACCAAAAATGTATTGCTCAAATCTTTCACAACCAAAAACAATGGCAAGTAATTCTTTTTCAATTTGAGCGTAACGCTTCTGAGTTTCTGTTAAAGCTTTTGAAGCGTATGCACAGGGTTGATTTTCTTGTAAAATCACAGCACCTAGTGCACTTTGGGACGAATCTACTGATAAAATGCAATTTTTGTTTACATTAAAATATTTTAATACAGGCGGATTAGATAATAAATTTTTTATTTTTTTTATAGATTCTTGACAAGTCTTATTCCAGTTCCAGGGGGCGTTCTTTTTTAATAAATTACGCAATGGAAAAGTTACCTCAGAATAATTTGGTATAAATTTGTTCAAGTATGTTGTCATTCCAAGTAGTCTTTCTAGATCTTTACGATTTTTAGGCTCTGGCATGTTTTGTATTGCTTGAACTTTAGACTCATCAACTGATATACCATTTTTGTCAAATTTGTGACCTAAAAATTTTATTTCATTAGTAAGAAATTTACATTTTTCTTTATTAAATTTGATATTATGTGCTTTTGCCATTTCAAAAACTTTCTTAAGTCTTTCATTATGCTCAAGTTTTGTTTTTCCATACACAATGAAATCATCAATATAAATTTCAACACCTTCGAGATCAAAGATTTGTTTTAGACGCTTTTGAAATACTTCAGATGCTGAAGAAATTCCAAAAGGCAATCTTAAAAATCTGTAAACACCAAAAGGTGTATTAAAAGCACATAACATCGAACTTTCGTAATCAAGTGGTAATTGCCAAAATCCAGAAAGAGCATCTAAACAGGAAAAATATTCAGCTCCTTGCATTTTGTGAGCAATTTCTTCAAAACTAGGAATTTTATATGGTTCCTTTTTAATAGCCTTATTTAGATCTCGAGGATCAAGGCAAATACGTATATCATTATTCTTTTTCTTAACTATGACATAAGAATTTAACCATTCAGTTGGTCCATCAACCTTTTGAATAATTTTTAATTTTTCCAACTCCAAGAGTCTGTTTTTAAATTTTTTATACAAAGGTAGTGGAAGCTTTTTATTTGGTTTTACAGTTGGTTGGACTGTTTTGTCAATTTCTATATGATATGGATCTTTTAAACATCCTAAACCTTGAAAAACTACAGAATACTGATTTAATAAATTTTCAAGATCTTTGTCATTAGTATTTTTAACATCTACTGTATCAATTCTTTTTATCATATTTAATGCCTTACAACCATTTAAACCTAAAATTGATGGGCAAGAATAATTTTTTAATATATAAAATTCTAAATCTTTTGTTATATTCTTGTATTGGCATTTCAATGTGCAAATACCCCATACATTTATTTTTTCGCCTGATATAGTAGTAATATCTACATTATTTTTCTTTATTCTATTTTTGCAAATCTGAAGCTTTAAAAAAGTAGATTTAGATAAACAATTTACCATTGCACCTGTATCTAATTTGCAGATTAAGGTTTTATTTTCTATCAAAATATTTTCTTTCCATTCTAATTCATTTTTATTTGTAGTTAAACTTCCAATAAAAATATTTTGATTTGTTTCAATAGCATGAATTTTTTTACTATTATTGCTATTTTTTTTATTATTGTTTATTTTATTTTTTGAATGAACTTGTTTATTTTTGTTAAAATAACAGTATTGTTTATAATGCCCTAATTTATTACAATTTATACATACTTGTGTATATGCAGGACATTTATTTTTCGGATGTTGTTTACCACATCTAGTACAGGAGATCGAGTTGTTTTTCGGAATTTTCGAGACAGCACATACTTCATTGTTTGTAGCTGTTGATGAAGATGCCATTTGCTGTACCTGGTGTGATGATTCTTCGACCGCTTTGCACATTTTGATGACTTCATCTAGGGTTCGACCATCCTTTTCTAGAAGCCTTTGACGTAGCGTGTTAGATTCAATGCCACAAATGATGATACTTTTTACTAAATCATCTTGAAGCTCTTTGAATTCGCAATTTGCCGCTATGTTCTTCAGCTCGGTAATATAATGTTCAACAGGTTCTCCAGGGGATTGTTTTTTATTGAAAAAACGATAACGCTCGAATTCAACATTCTTTTTAGGTGAAAAATGTTCGTCGAAATTTTTGAGAACTATTGCAATCTTCTTTTCATCTTCGGAGTTTTCAAATTTAAAAGTATTATATATTTTTAAACCTTCATCTCCAATATGATGCAACAGCTGGGCAATTTGAATTTCTTCAGATTTTTTAGTAATTTCCGAAGCAATTAAATAGTTTTGAAACTTTTGTTTCCAAAATTTCCACGTGGCTGCAGCATTTCCGGATGTATCCAGCGATTGCAAATATTTATCCATTGACATCCTTTTCTTTTCAGTTGTAATTTTGAAAATATTTTAAAATTTTCAATTTAATGGATTTAATTTTTGATATTTTACAAAAATTTTACAACTATGAAAAGCACTTTATAATTTTATAACAATACCGACTGCGCCATGTTATGTCTTTGTTAATTAAATTAAGAAAACAAGTTGATTCCTTGAATGATGTTTATTGACTGACCGCTATGTACAAATTCACATAAGTCGTGC